>VXAU01002130.1:657845-711603 GCA_013399695.1 Formicarius rufipectus | reverse complement strand
TTTTTTTTTTTTTTTTAATTCCTGTGTTTTCCATCATGCTTGCAGCACTCCTAGATCTGTCAAGGAAACATGACAATCAGGGTCATTACATTTATTTCTGGAAGTTTACTATTGCCTTGTCCAGAGTTCACAAAATCCCCTAAGTCCCTAAATAGTTTGAAATAACCAGCTGTAAATGTTCCAAAGACACTGTGATATATCCTAGAGATCAGTCAGAGAAGTGAATCCAGTTGTTTTAAAATTTAGGCTAGCAGCTGGACCACCTTTCTAAAAGTCAGCATATACTCTGTACCTTGAAGTGATGCGGGTGTCCAGGTTGAATTGTCATTAGCTGATTTCCCCCTAGTCTTTCCATTCTCTAAATAACTATGGGCCTGTTAAGGAAGCAGCTTTGCTTATTCTTAATGAACTTGTTCATTGTATGAAGTCAAGCATGCATGTGTAACTGTTTATGAAAGCGTGGCCTAGAACTGTAAGTTTCTTAAGCTACCCCTAACAAATAAAACTAAAAAAAGAAGACTATAATCACAATTTGTGAAGGATTATGCACTGATCAAAGTAAAAGTAGCAGTTCCATTAAAATGTGTAGATTGCAGAGTCTGCTGAAAATATGGTCTGGCCTAATGAGAAAAAAATATTTTTAACCCCACAATTATTTTTCAAAGATACCATTTCATATTTCCCTTAATATTTTCCAGGAGATGTATATACCGTCTCTCTGTCAGTATTCCAAAACACACATCTTTGTATGGAGAAGAATTCTCCCTCAATGCAACAAAGGAGTGTTTTCCCTGTGCTTTTCCTTCAAGAAGAAATTTGTATTTAGTTCATAAGCTTTTGATCCTAGGGTGTTTTGCATCCAGAGTGTGCAGAGGGTGTGCAGAGTATTGGATACTGTGTACCTAATTTCACAGGATATTCTGAGTTAGAAGGGACCCAAAAGGATTATCAAGTCTAGCTCTTAAGTGAGTGGCCATAACCTTGGTGTTACTAGACCCATGCTCTAACCAACTGAGCTAATCTCGGGGTCATGAAGTAGCTGTTGGGGCACTGCCCAGTAGGAGATTCTTATTTTCTCAAGCAGCAGCTTCAGATTCTGTCAGTGTTTCCTGGGTGGGTCTTTGGGGAGAGAGGCTGAAAGAATTCCTGAGAGTCAAGAACTATTTGGTCCCCTTTCTCTGCAGTGAGTTTGCAGTGAAATTAAAAATCCGTAATAGGGTTTTTTGTTTTTAATCACAGAGCTACTTAGGCTGCACCATCATTTCACAGGAACATAATACTGTAAAATATGACATGTAATTGCTCATTTCAAAATGTTTTCTTATACCAGTGTAGGTCAGGAGAATGTCTTCTGAAAATGGTGGAATTATTCTCATTTTACTCAGTGAGAATATAATTAAAGATACAGGAAGGCAATGAATTGTAACAGTAATGAAGTACAACTGATGACAGAAATGTTTCAATCTTTACCTGCTTACAGGAAAGATGGATGATGTAGTCCTGATTGCCTGTAGGTTTATGATTCAGCTCTGGGAAGGTGCCCAGAAGCATGAGTTTCTATGGAAAGCTTCAGGCAAACCTGATGTCCTATATTATCAGCTATTCTTTAAGGTAGAAAAAGAACCTAGGAGCTAAGAGAAACTAAAAAAAAGAGATAGAGCTTATGCTTGATCACAGTTACAGACTGAAGTCTGCTAGAAAGAGTCTGAATTGCCTCAGAAAATTCTTTAGAAAGGAAGTGGCTTTGCAAAAACTTGGAAGACTGATACAGTCTTAGGTCTTCTCTGCTGCTGTACTTTACAAGACTTGAGTGTTTCTCCCCAGGCAAGCTGGGGCAGCTTTGTGTCTCTGCCCTGTCCCCTGATTTGGCAACTTGAAGAGACTGGCTGGCTATTTTCTAAAACAACCAATCATCAAGAGAGAGCAGGACATCAGAACCACTAATGTAACAGAAAAAGAGTGATAGGAAATATCAACGATTCCTGTTGAGCAGAGTAAATGATAATAATATTCAGAGAATAAAGCTGAAATAGCACTGAATCTTTTGACAGCTTTGGAAGCTAATCAGTTGTGTAGGAAAAAATATATTTGCAGAAGTCTCTAAAAATGCTCTAGAACCCCTCAACCTTGTTGAAGCTCACTGGGGCGGAACAGTTATTATTTAGGCATTTTACAGGATTGTCTGTCTTCTATTGCTTCTCACACATCAGTCTCCAAGTGTGTTACAGGGTGGTCAGTAACACTGTTCCTGCTGAGCTGAAAGGCCAAATAAACACTCAGTGTTGGTAATTTGCCTGGGGTTATCCAAAGGCAGAGCAGAGGACTCCAGAGTGCCTGTTCAGTACATTATTTGCTCAGTCAGTGTTTCCTGAGAAAAATCCACCCAGGGAAGGTTGGCACAGTATATTAATGTGAACAGAGATCACATCAAAGAGTTTAACACCTCAAATTGACAAAGGTGAAGCAGGAGCACAGAGGGTTGCATTAATTTTCTTCTAGTCTCACAACAGGTTAGCAGGAGAAACACGACTCCAAGCCAGGTGCCTTGCCTTGCTGACATGCAGCCCATCTCCAGGCCAGGCCAGCTCAACCAGGATCTGTGGTCATGCTCTCTCCTTCTGAGATGATACTCTATTTTCACCTGGAGGTGGAAGAGAGAAGTGATAATATAAGTTTATTTTGCACAAAAGTGAAGTTCTACAAACACAAAGATCTCTGGCAAAGAAGAAGATAAGAGAATTTAGAAACACTGTGCCATGTATTTCACATTTGGCAACTTGTACTTCAGAGTTAAAACAATTTTGCATGTGCCCTTTTGAAAGCATGAAGCTGCATGCATGAAGAAAGCACCTATTTCCCTTATGTTTTGAGCAGGGAGCCATATGTTTCAAAAGCAGGAAAAGAACAGCCTTGGAGCATTAAATCTGCCCATCTAGGAGGCTGACTAGCTTTCTCACGGAGGTGAATGTCCTAGAATGAAGCTGAGGAAACAAGGCTTAGTAATGTAAATCTTAGTAGGTGTAAAAGGAATGTAAATCAGAAAAATTAACATTACTTGCATTTACTTTCACTTGCAGAGTTCCTTGGCTGACATCAGAAGCTACATCTGTTGGGTTGCTAGAAGAGAAGGTGGAGGGGCAATGGGACAGGATAGGCTCAGTTCCCATGCTGACAGTAGAATCTGCACTGACAGCTTATTATCTGATGTAAAGAAACCCCATCTCTAATAGAAACAGGAACTTCCTAATACCTCTCCCAAGCATGGAAAGTAGCATGTGTAGGGTTATCTGTCAGCTCAGCAGGAGCTTCCATGCTTCAGGACCCTTAAATCACATCATCATTACCGTCATCTCTGGATTTCATGATTGAGGTTTTCTTATTTTACTGAGTAGGATTGTGGATGGAAGGAGGATTAAATGATAAAGTCAATCATGTGACAGTGAGCAAATGCCTACACAATGAAAGAAATGGTGACCGGAGGAACCTTTTTTATTTCAAGAGATTGTGTGAAATAGAAAAACACAGAAATAATTCATAATGGTGCCTCAAACTATGCTTAGTTGCATAAGGTTTGTGTGTTGGGTCAGTTTTGACTATGAGATTCTTGGAGTAGAGGACTGTGGATTTTTTTAGATCACCTAGGACAGCATTGGCCTGGTCTTTGTGCTATACTGGAATGAAAACTTTAATGATGAATGTTTTTCATGTCAGAGGCTATGGTAGGCTGTATTTACAAAGAGGTACAGTTTGTCTGATTTCATTTAGCTTTCAATGTCCATTTCAGTCTGATAGTTTTGTGCCATCATGGACCAAGAGATAGCAATCCATGACCTCACTGATATCTACCTCTGGACAGTATTCAAATCATCCAGCCATTTAACAGACAAATGCAAAACCTATAAACCAGAGTGATGAACCATCTGTTGCTCCTGCCTTAATATTCCTTGCACTATTTTGGAAATACAAATTAGATGACTCTGTATCACCAAGAAATCTGCAGATTCTAACAGAATGTCAGCCTTCAACTCTGCTGCATGTATGAGAAGGGAAATAGGAAATAGGAGCACTAGTTTGCTTTTCTCATGCCATTTGTTATTTTATAGAATAGTTTCTCACATCTGTTTGTATTTGAGTCCTCTATAAAATGGCCACAGTTGACTTTTAGTAGATGTTTTGCTGAAGAAAAACGAACTGAAGGTGCTTCACCATTTCACTAACCTGCTTTCAGATAGTTGTAACTTCCCTTTAATTTTGTGCTTTTTTCAATTTATAGCTAAGTAACAGGGAAGGAGCAACTCTGGAATTTATTTTAATGCCAGGTACATTCCAGAAGCATTTTTTAGACAGCACTGTGAGAATACATGTTATTGTGGTCACTTTCTTGTTTAATTGGGTACAAATAGAATCCAGCATCTGATTTGGGAATACTTTTGTGTCAGTATAGGCTATTTTCTGACTCAGTTTGGTTAGTAGACTGTGTCAGTCTCATTACTTGAATAGGTAAGTGTAAGAGGCTTCTGTATAAAAGGCTGCATTTTGTGTTTACCATTTAGCTGACAAGAAAAGATGAGGAAAGGAGAATGAGGATCAACATCTATCAGCTGATTTTTCCTCTCTTCTGAACTAATTTTTTATTTTGCAGGTGATGGAAATTAAAGGACAAATGATTCACGTGCCAGAATCAAATTCAATTTTGTTTCTGGGTTCCCCCTGTGTGGACAAGCTGGATGAACTGATGGGCCGAGGCCTCCATCTTTCAGACATACCTATCCATGATGCTACTCGTGATGTCATATTGGTTGGGGAGCAAGCAAAAGCACAGGATGGCTTGAAAAAACGAATGGATAAGCTGAAGGCAACGCTAGAATGTACACACCAAGCCCTGGAAGAGGAGAAAAAGAAGACAGTAGATCTCCTTATTTCTATTTTCCCTGAAGAAGTTGCTCAGCAGTTGTGGCAGGGGCAGCAGGTTCAGGCCAGGAAGTTTGATGATGTCACCATGCTCTTCTCGGACATCGTTGGCTTCACTGCCATCTGTGCACAGTGCACGCCCATGCAGGTCATCAGCATGCTGAATGAACTCTACACGCGGTTTGACCATCAGTGTGGATTCCTTGACATCTACAAGGTAATAGCTCAAGCCATAATGTAGCAAAATCTAACTGAAACTAAGACAGGGAAAAAAATCTCAGTAGCTTTCTTCCTAAACTGCAGATCTTCCCTAGGAAAATATAAAGGCAATAGTTCTATGTGAAAAAAAAATTAAAAATCTGAAATTTATTCTTTCTCCTGAAAAAAATTAAAATTCTCCAGAAAGACCAAAGCACTCACTAAAAAAAAAAAGAAATTAAAAAAAAAATTATAAGAAACTTCAACCTCCACTGGAAAACAGGAAGAGGACATCACAGCAAATGTAATGAATGGGACACAGCACTGGGGTGCCATGATCCCATATTACTCTGCAGAAAAGGAGATGTTGCAGATGTTAGTCCTGTTACAGACCTCATCATCTTCACTTCTCTTAAGTGTAGTCTGGTGTCCAGTATGTATCTGAGAGAAAAAAGAGAGGAGGTAGAATTTAATGAATGCAATGAAGATATGTGAAATCTACACACGATGTGTTTTGTGTAGGGAATGCCTTTAATTTTGAGATAGGAGAAATAGAACACATTTCTTTTTATATCTTAATGTCCAAAAGAAAAAATGTGTTTGTAAAATTGTATATTGAGATTATTATCTGTCTGGGATTTGCAAACTAACAGTTATAAACCTGTTTCATATAGTATTTGCTGATAGGCTGTAGAGAAACGGTCTCACAAGAGTGCCATCCCTTTCATTTTTAACCTCTAATGCACTTTAAAAGGAATTAAAAACTAATTATTACCCACCCAAATAATAATAGTAAGGAAGTTCGATCGCAGTTTTTATGAGTCTGATGTTGCTACACTGGATTATGATGCAGCTCTGAGAACAGGACTCAAGGAACTTCTGACCCACAGTCAGGAGAGATACCCAGTGACCCTGTTTCACATGCTGTCTGTTCACATGCTTCACACAGTCACTATGTCCCCAGGTGAATAATTTTAGCTGTTTTGAGGCATTTAGGACATTCTTGAAAACTGTGGTTGCAAGGGAATGGGATATAAAATATGCAAAACTCTGTGATTGAACTGCAAGGAAGGTCACTTGAGTCCTGTGAGAACACTGAGAAGGAAAATTCATGCAAGGTCAACAATATCATATAATTCAGATGATGGCTTTCTGCTTTTCACCTAGCTTTGTGCTACTTTAGATAGAAAGATGTTACTGTATGAAAATACTGCTCCGATCAGTGAAGTAATTGCTGAGATAGGCAAGATAAGATTTATGCATTCAAAAAAAGGAATAAACACTGCTATGTTGAGACTCCCATGTTATTTTATGAGCAAAGGTATGAATAAAACCTGTTTTTCTATGGAAGGAGGCCTTACACCTCTAATATCCTTTCTCCACTCTTACTGCTTTAATATAACCTATTCCTTCTCAGACCCTTTAATTCTGTATTTTCCTTATCTCCCTACTATCTCCCTACTCCTCCATGTCCCCTGAGCCTCTCTACATGTCCTCTGCTTCCCACCACGAGCCCACACACAAGCAAGACAGTGTGCATTGTGGCTGTTTTGGAGCTGTGTGTACCTTTTTTTCTCCTACCCAAATAGTTTTTAATTTGTTGGGTTTCTTTTTTAACCAGAAGCCTAAAAAAAATAGTGTGGGTTTAAGTGAAAGTGACTCAGTTGAGCTTTACAGAAAGACAAAACTCAGGCAATGAGCCCTTCTTTTCCATAGAGAATCAGGCTTAAAATGACAATTCTTTAAGGAAAAAAAAAAAAAGCCACTTGCATTTTTAAATAAAAATAGCTTGCATGTTTATGTCTTTTCTATTTGTTTCAGATGAAATTCTGAAAACTAAGTTTGTTACTAGGAATGATCACCACAACTATGATTTTAGAAATTATTGTCAGGCTGTGAATTTAAGATACATAATCACCAGGAATTGTACCCACATCCTGCCTCAAAGATATACTCATGTAACTAGGCTGCAGAAATTTATCATCTCATCTAAATATACATCAAAATCGATCAATTTTCAATATTGCTTTTTTTTAAGAGTATGCATTATTTGTTGAGTACTTCTGCATACCAAATTCATATTTTTGTAAATAGAAAATTAAGCAAAATTCATTAAATAAATTCATTAGATGAAAGCTTTGCCTCACAGAATTTTGAACCCACAAACTCAGTGCTTCTAATCTTTGACTCAGGCAATGAACGTAATATCTTCAGTTTTCTCATGCTATTCATCCAGGGATGTTTATAGAGAAATATGACACAGAAAGAAGAACAAAGATCCTCACATTAAACAAGTCAGACATAGAGGGCAAGCATAGTGAGCTGTTTGATGCAGACTAAGAAATGTTTGGAAAAGCCAGAAGGGTGATGAATTAGACTTTGAAAATTCTTGAAAATGAAATTAAGTAGGTATAACTGATGAGGTGGGGAAAGGCTATCCAATAGATGATGCAAGGGTAAGAATGACGCATTCAGATGGTGGGCTCAGAAAATGAATTTCACAGCAGCATTTTGAAAGGATACAAAGGAGGACAGATTGCTTTTGTCCAGACTGAGGGAGAACATTGCAGTAATTGAGATGCATGGTGTTATGAGTCTGGGTGACAATTTTAGCAATCTAGAAGAATCTATGTTTTAGAGAGTAAACCTTCAGAAAGAATGTGCTGACATACAGCTTTATGAAAAAATCAAGAGGGACATTCTTGTGGTAATCACAGGGAGAGGAGGTGAGAGAACTGAGACCTGGTAATGCCTATGGAAACTGGTGCTGCTGACAATCAGAGCTAATTATATTTGACTTGGAGTCAGGAATGGGAGGAAAAGATGGTGTCAAGCAGGGAGTGCAAGTCAAAGCAATGTAGACGCAGATGCTTGGCAAGCTAGTGTCTGTGGACATGCAAGTAGAAATATGGACTCCAGGAACAGAAGTAATGGGAGAGAGATCGCAGTAAATTTTGAAAGCTGTTGCTTTGTGTGAAATATGTACTGGTTAACCCGTCTGTTTTGTCCTGTTTTCCTCTGTATCTGAGTTCCTATTGTTTATGAGCCAAGTGCTGGGAAAGGATGCTTCAGCTAAGCCATCTCTTTGTCAAATAAGCTATTTAGATATGCTGCAGGCATGTCTGCTGGCATTTAAAACTTATCCCTGAAACCGGACTCTTTCCTGCTTACAATTCCCACAGCTTCTGTTTCTCCTCCACGTGATATATCTTTGACATTGGTTCATTGAAAATATTTTTTCTTGCTGAGTCCTTCTGCCTGTGTAGGTTTGCTTTATCAGCTCTTTCCACTTCAGTTTCCTTACTGAAATAGCATTTCCCTCCTGCATGCTTTAACTAGTGCAGAAAGACATCATGTACTGTGGATGGTGTTTAGGCTGTGTGTGCACTGGCTATATGGCTATATATGCTGGCTGGGTAACGTCAAACCAAATAGAGCAGAACCAGGCCTGACACTGTAGGTGTTAGTTTCTTTGCCCTTTCTCTGAACAGGGCAGCATTGGTCCTTGAAGACATTTGCAGATTTTCTCAGACAATAAACTTCACTTTCTGTGAAGTGCTAAGTTCCACTTTCCATGTCTAAGCAGAGTCCTAAGTGTTGTTGACAGTGAGCTATTGTCAGCTGCCAGAATTTCATTGCTATGCATCTTTATTGTCAAAACTTTAACTGAAAGTTTATGGAGTATTTATTGAGTAAGGCAATATAATTACATAGGTTGCTTTTATAGTTAGAATCCAGAGCTTTGTTAGTGAATTTCTGCTTTCTTTTTTGTTTTTGGCTAAATTATTTGTGCTCTCTTGGAGTGGTACCACACACGTCTCCAGGACTTTTACTAGCTTCCCTGAGTTTTTATTCCTGGCAACATGATACAGTTAGCATGTTAGATTTAATTTTCTGATTTTATATGCCTAACTCTGGCTACAGCCTCAATTTTTGCTCATTGTAAAGACATGAGACTAAAAAGAGATGAGAAGTCTGTAATTCTCTGCATTCATTGAAGACTGATACCAATTTTGAAAAATGTTATTTACATTTAGGTTGTGATATAATGCTTTTAGAAACCTAATTTTAAACTCACGTTTTCTAAAAATATGACTTTGCATTTTTGTACTGGGAGTTTAGGTTGATGAAATCTGTATTCATTTTACAGAAAATACCAGTACATTCTCAGTGCCATGACTATCCCTTCTTGAGAACTGATATATATATACATATTCATATATATATTCTCAAGCTGTCAGTGCTATAATGACTCAAAAACATGGCAATGACCAGGGTCATGAGCTTCAGACTATTCAGAAGTTTTCCAGGCTTTAAGTTTCATAAGTTAAAAACCCTAGTCTCCAAGTTTTCATGTAAAATCTATGCCCACTATTTTAATCTTCTTTCTATCACTTCTGCAGTTTTAATCTTTTAAGTTCAGTGCAACTACCTGACCATTTTGAGAGAGTTTCAAATTCTAAACTTCACCTTAGGCATCTGCAAAAGGCAGGAAATGCAATTAAGATATGTAAAACTAAAGTGATATTCTTACATGAGCAACAGGATAGACATAAAATACTGTAATATTCCTTATTTTAAAAATGAATAGGTACAGTTTTGGGGATTACTGATGTACTAGGTGTTGCTTTTTCCTGATAGTTTAGTCAGTGAGATTTGAGTGTGTAATAGACAAAAATGAGTAATAGAAAAATTTCCACTGCCCAGAAGTTCTCTCCCTCTGTGGTGCCACCCAACCTGGTAGAGCTACCTTCAGCTCACTGCTCTGTTAGGGTCCCACCACAGAAGGTTCCTGAACCTTCTTCTTTTTCTTGCTTTGAGCAGGCTGTGACACTGACTTTTTCCTTGAACTCAGCCCGTATGTGGACTTACTGGCACACTGGTGTGTCTTACTCCAATACAAAGTCAAGGCAAATCTGGGCCAGCTACCTTTTGGGCAACTTGAAAGTTTTTTCAGGCTAAGGGAAAAAGCCCAAAAACCCAAAACAAACAAAAAAACCCTCCAACCAAACAAACCAAACCAAAACAAAACTCACAAAAAACCCCAAAAACCCAAACACCAAAAAACCAAAGAAAACCAAAAAACCAAACTGACCAACCAAAAAAAAAAATAAAAATCAACACATCTCCACCCCTGAAAAACCACAAAAGGTTCCATGGATTTTCCCTTCAGATCTGATATATCACCACCCAAGAACTCTGGAATATTTTAAGACTTCCCACTACTTTAAGCATGTACTTTCCTCCAGTCTTGTGAAGGATTTGCACTTTTGCCTTTAGGGAGATCTGCAAATGAAGCAGACAGACATGCAGGCTCCAGAGGAGTCATTCTTTGCTTTATAAACATAAAGAGTCCTGCCACAGAGCACTAAAACATCTATACATGTTCCCCTGCAATGAATCACCCAAGAATTCTCTAAAGAGTCTAGGACTCCTGTTTCTGTATATAATTTCTTCTTCAGGAATATGATGCTTGTATATATTTCCTTAGGTTTTTTTGTTTGTTTGTTTGTTCTTTTTTTTTTTTTTGCTTTGTTTTGTTTTGTTTCTCACTTTTCTCTCCTCTGAAAAGCTCACATTTGTTCATAAGTATCCTGGTTCATTTCTTTCAAATTGCTTGGGAACTTTGGAGTCTACATCCAGCTTACAGGTCCTGAGACTGCTTTCCAAATCTTCAATTTGTGTTAGGGCTGACTGGCCATATACTGACCTTTAACTAGAAAAGGATTGAGAAGCATATTCTCCTTGCTCCATATTTAGGAGCAAGCCCATACACTCCAGCTAGACAGGAACCATGATTAAGAACATGCCCTGTTGCAGCATACAGGTCTCCCTGCTGCTATGTTTTGTTAAAAACCTTCATTAATACTTAAATCCTTTGTTTTCTTGTGTAGAGCTCTTCCACCTTCTAAATTTTAGTACTTCTGAGGGACTGAGAAAATTAATTTCATTTTCCATCAGCTTTGCCTTGTGCTCACTTTTAAACAGTCCAGCATTGTGCCAGACCTAGAGGATACAAAGTACAACTATGGCAACACATGGCTGGACTGTCATATGCCAAGATGAAACATTTTCATTCATGTAAATAACATTCATAATTTTACCTTAATTTTCATAATTATTTAAATAAATATGGAGGATACTTAGGTAAGTTAATAGGAACTGTACTACATATGAATTTCAGGACTGATGAAATAAAACTTGTGTAATCTTGAGGAAGATACTGTGGTTCATGGGTAGTTTCAATACTAGGGATACCTATAGCAAATTAAGACCACTCTTACATCTGGAGAAGGACAATCACATTCAACTGAAATGTGTGTCTTAAGTCATAAATGATTATTTTAATATTTTCTTAAACAATTCTTTGACATTGCAATAAGGCACAATGCCAGCAAGGATGTTTCCTGTTCATCTGAGGTATTTGGTCTGATTTTTGCAATTTCATACTTGCCTACAGAACAGAGAAATCATTTATGCACTATTACTTTTGTATTCTGTGACTCTTGTGGGCAAACCTGATGCTAATGTCATGTAAACTGCAAGTATTTTTCCATGTCTTTTTTAACTTGTGGGGAAAAGATCATCTTTCAAAATACTGGATAGTAATTCTAGGCAGCTAGTACTGTTTCTTTTTTCTTCCATAAAGAAAATAGCACCTGAAGTACAGTGCAGATGAAAGAGTTCCTCCCTATATTGCATACTGAAAGATCTGTGCTTAAGACTGCTAGGCAGGTGTCATAGAAGGAGTTCAAACACAGCTCTTCCTGCAAAATTCTCCTGAGCTTGCCGGTATGTAACATCATTAAGCTCACTAAAAACTAAGATGCCCTCAGGCCTAGTAAGAGCAATTGCTTCATAATTAGGCTCTTGGGAAAGGAGCTTGGTTTTATAGTAAGTTACAGATTTCGGAACTTCATAGGTGGACACTTGGAATCCATACCTGCTAACATGGGAAGAGTTTTTCTAAAGTGTTTCCAGAAACAGAATGTCATATCATAAAAGCGTTACAAAGTTACCTTGAAACTTAGGCACAAGATTTCATTGCTTAAGAGTTAATTTTGAAAAGCTGAGAGACAGAAGCTAATAGAGAGAAACACTAAGTAGAAACTGAAGATTCTTGGATCCATTTGAAGACAGTTGTGTTCTCAAATCCTACCTTGAAAACGTTAAGATCCTTTCAAAACAGGAAAGCTTTTTATAATATCCCAGAGATTTTGGAAATCTTTAAATAATATTGTATTCAACAGGTAGAATTAATTTCAGCAAAATATCACAGACCTAAGTGCTTTAAGGTGACAGATATTATTAAGCTTCACAGAGTTGCACAATGGGACTGTTTCAAAGGTTTTCTGACAAATCTGTGCAGTGGAAAAACATAGAAAACTTCAAAACGTATACAGAACGAGACCTTAATTCGTATTTGCACAACAGCAAGAGAACACACAGATTTTAGTTAATTTGAAAAAGGACAATATTTACTCTTAGTTACATAGACAGAAATGTAGATCTAGAGCTACTTCAGGATCAAGTACACTTAGCCAAGCCCAGAGGAGGCTTTTCTGAACTGCACTTTCTTCACCTCCAGAGAAAGAGCACACACACTTCACCTGAGAGAGAAATAACCTTATCTGGTTTCTCTCTTGCATGTTTATTCATTGTGTCTTTTCTTAGAATCTGCATTTTAGATTAAATTACTTGTTCAAGTCTTTCTGCCATAAGCTGCCAAAAATACTTCATGTCTGCGCTCCCTCTGCTTAGTGATAAATAACATCCCCTGACCTGCATGCCAAAATATGCATGCCAAGATACAGGACTTTTTGAGCTTGACAGGATCTGGCTGTTGTGCTGAAAAGTGGCATCATAGCACTAGCAGTGAGCAAAATTATACAGTCTTCTTCCTGTTTTGGGGTTTTTGTGGGAGCAGGCACATGCCCACTGTGGTGTGCTTTGAAAGGTGTGGAGATCACCTAGAGTCTTTCAAGAGTTTCATAAGCTAAGGCTTCACAATCTGTGGCCATTGTGACCCACACAAACCTGATTTTCAACCATTTCTCAGCAAAAGCATGCTGATGACAACATGGGAGGGAACCTGCATGTCAAATGATAGTCTGGGCATGGAAGCAGGCAATTAAGCAAAGATGCACATATGTGCATCCTACTGTAGTAAATGGGAAAAAAAGAGGCTTCCAGAATTCAGGATGGAATACGTCATGCTCTGGAAGTTAATTTTTTCTCTTCAGTTACTCTAGAGGGAGTATAGATGAGTAGATTAAATTGAAGGCTTTATTTTTGTGTGAGTGACACTGGATGATGTGAGTTCCATCCTGAATGACAATGTTGTAAGGTTATTACTGGTCTGCAGATAGGTTTCTGGAGAGCAATTTAGGCAGAAGGAAATGTGGGAGATGTCAGTGGTATTTTTGAGGTAGAACCTGGATATCAAATAAATTGTTCCCTGTGATAAGGGCTTAGATTGTTGACTCAAAATAAAACTAAAATGGAGAGAATCTCCCTTTTCTTGAGTCCTTGTTGCATACCAGTTAAAAAGATATCCTGTTGGCTGCTGAACTAGAAGTCATGGACAGGAATAAGGAAGCCCAAATGATACGTCCAAAACACCACTTTACCATGTACCATGGCCTTTTCCTTTTTTCCTGCTGTACAAGTTAGACCAGAAAACAGATGAAAGAAAAGCCCTTTGAGAGATACCAGTAACTTCAAAGGTTTCCTTTAGAGTTATACTTGCAAGAATTTCATATTAAGACTTAATTTTGCAATATGCCTTTAGAGGGAAGACTTTTCAGCTTTCATAAAAGAAATACATAGTTCTGAGGTACTATGTAGTTCAGTCTTCCAGATGGAATGTAATATGGATAAACAGGATAATGAAATTTTGTGAAGGCAGAGGTATTTACTGTAGTACCTGATAATTTCCAGTTCAAAGTCTGTTCCTACCCTGAATCTTGGCTTCATGCTGGGATGAGACTTAAGTAATCACCTCTTTATATATTTACATGCTCCCATGGAAATGCAGCCTGGGTGTGCAGGCAGCTAAGATGTGCCCTGGGAAGACTAGGCTAAGGAGCACATATAGAACTTTGGCTTTCCTCTTTAAAAACCTATCTCCAGGTCTTCAAATCAAAGTCAAAATGCTAGGAGGCATATTAATTAACATTTTGTTGCTAATGTAATCGTAAGAATCACTTAAACTCCAGTAAATGCTGTTCTGAGCATGGCTTAATCTTGAAGGAGTGGAAAGGAAACTTACCTGTGCAGTGTTGAAAGTTTTTCCACTGGTTCATCTGACCATCTAGAGACCAGATTTCCTGAAGGATTATTTGATTCCCCAGAACTCGCCATGTCATTCTTCTAAAACTGACTTGCCTCTGAGACCTTCCATGTTCAATCTGCCCTTCTGCCACTTCACACCATATACTTAATTGCCTCCTTTCTGTAGTTCTGAGACCCAAGTGTTACTATACTATTTATAGCATAGAACTAGTCATTTAGACTATTGTCTCAGTTAAGAAAGGTTTGATTTATAGGGTGTGAATCTTTTAAGGTATGAGATTAATTTTTTCTTGAAAGAGATGCTTAGCACGGGTCAGATGACTGCAAGAGTTCCCATTCAGTTCATAGATTATGAAGAAACTTGTAAGTGAATAACTCATATTCAGATTGCAATATTAGACATACCTTTGATTAGGTAAACTGAATCCCACTCCTGTAATCTACATATTATCAACTTGTAGTCTATGTGGTTGACATATTGTTTATTCCATGCTTATGTCATCCACTTCTCATGTGCTTTCTTTTTAAAGTTATTTAATCACATTACATAGTTTGATACTATGTTTAGTGCATATCGTGTATTTTGATGCAATGAAAGAAATTTTCACTGTATTTTAATTTCTAATCAGTATCAACGCAAGTTATTTCTTTCTTACTTTCTTTTCTTTTTGTTATATTGCCACTGAAATAGCTCATAGCACCACTGAGCATGGATATTATGTTGTCTCTCAATAAGGTGCTTTACTGATCAATTCAAAGCTTGGCTTTCCATAACTTTTACAAATAGATATTATGATTGTTGTAAAAAACCCCTCAGTATTTCTCACTCCCGCTGAAGCAATCAGAAACACAGCTAATAGCTTTATTGGAGAAGAGGGCATACCATATAAGTAAAGCTTGGATTACAGTAGAAAGTGTCACAACTAGTGCATTATAAGGGTTCATGTTACATAGTATTGAATGTGTGTAATTGAAGAAGTACAAGAAGCCCCTTGAGCTACTTATGAAATGTCAGGTACATACAGCAGGATTCTTTCTAGCATTTTTTAAATTAGATTTTATGCCCCAAAATACAAGGATTGTGTTCTTTATCACTGTTTGCTGAAGCATCTGTGAAAATCCTTACTGTCTGCAGACCTGTTTGATTGCTTTAAAAAACTTGCAGAATTCTGTAAGTTTCACAGATTTCCCTCTTTCCTAATCCTTATGGATGCTGATGTCATTTTTGTCTCTTGCTCTCTCACACTCCACCACTGTGAAGAGCCCACCTCAATCTCCTCAAGTCCCCTGAAACCTTTTCTGATCCAGGCTGGACAAACTCAGCTCTCCCAACCTCTTCTCTTCCATTCTTTACCCTGCACCATCTTGCTGGCCTCTACTGAGCTGGATCTGGTTTATCAATCTCTGCCTGGTCCTTAGGGCCCAAAACTGGGTGTGGAATCTAAGCCTAATGAGTGCTGAGTAGGGAATAATAAGCACTTCCCCCAGTTTCTGTTCTTACAGCCCAGGCTGTCATTGTCTGTCTTTGTTGCCAGGACGCATTGCTGACCCATGTGCCATTTACTGCCCACCAGAACCTCCAGGATCTATCAGTTCTTTCCCATGGACTTGACTTTACACATGTCCTTATTGAATTTCATGAGCTTCCAATTCATCCCGCCTGTCCATGTCCCTCAGGATGGCAGCTCTGCCCTAGAGCAAGCTGAATGGTTCCCTCAGTTTGGTATCAACTGTAGGATGATGAGGGTGGAAATAATGGTATTATCAGGGAAAGAAGCATATATTTGTTGTAAAAAACTGATATATTTAAAAATTCTAGGTAATTTTTTAATATACTGTATTTTGAAAAGTGTTAACTACTCAGTACAGATTGCATGCACCTAGAACAATGTGTCTGCATTTGGGTAGCAGAGGGGAAACATGCATAGGCAACAGGCAAAAGGAGAGGCATGTTAAGATGGAGAATAATGTACTTCAGTGTGGGTGAAAAAAGAAAACACCCAGACCAGAAAAGTTATTTTTCTCAGAGTGAAAAGTTAAGTGAGGACGGCAAAGAGCATTAAACTACAATTAGACAGACAATTACCCCTTCCCTGCTGCTTATTTCTGGGGACTTTTTTTTTTACTCTCAAACTCTTTAATAGGAAACTGATATAATTGCAACTGCTGTTTATTATTTCAATATTATAAAACAAAGTTTTATAGAGTATTTCCCAGCAGTAGGATAGTTTCAGGCTACTGGCAGATTACTCATAAGTGATAAGAAACAGTTTAGTAATGATCTTCTCTTCAGCTAAATATAGCATATACACTTTATACACTGTGTCTGTAAACAGGTTGTGGAATGTAGAGAAATTGTTTAATATTCCAAGTGTTCTTGCCAGCTTAAAATTACAATGATTATGAACACATAGTTACTTAAGCAGAAATAAATATTTCTGGTGATTAAAATAACAGCAACGGGTGAGACCACAAGCAGCATTTCATGCATATGGAACCTCAGCTGAATTGGAAAAAACATCTGTTGCTCCATAAAAAGAAGGATAAGAAATCAAGACATGGCTGAAGAATATTTTTGTCTGCTTACTCTATCTAAAGTTTATGTGTATGATACATTTATGTAGAAAACCTATCTATGTCAGTGGAATTAAAAGAAAGTAAAATTGGGCAGCGTAATGTATTTTTTCTCAAACATGTGTCACTAAAAGGTTTTTCTCAAGGAAGAAAATCCTTGAGCATATGATAGTTATGCAATCCTTAAATATTTATTTTCTCAACATAACCTTGTATTCACTAGATCATCTTTGTATAACATGAAGGTATCCAGGTGTGTATAGACTTATCCTCAGTTGGAAGGCAGTTCAACTTTTTATTTCAAATGTTATTAATTTTCCAAACAAACATCAAATAGTCCATAAGGGACAGTAGCATAGATTATTTTAGGTTGAATGGATATTAAATATTATAAAACTTATGAACAAGGTAATAAATGCTTATGAATTTTATGAATTAAGAATAAATGACTGTAAGATGATTATCAAGGACAACTTCTGTATGTCGTACAGTTCTGTATGACATACCAAGGACTAAGAGAAGCTGAGTATATAGAAAATGACTTCCCAAATGCAGAATATATTTTTGTTTGCTTTCTTCTGCAAGTGTTATGCACTATCACTCTTCAGTATTCAATGGTCTCAGGATACCTGTCAAGAGAGTTTTCCTGAATTGCAGAGTACACAGAACTACTTCAATTAATTATTAATTATATAATTTGATTTATTGAGACCCTGACTGAAAGCAATTTGGACATTTCCAGTGACTTGACAAAAGGCTTTAGAGAACGCCTTTGTTTAGCAGTACAAGCAGCTGCAATATTTCCTGCATGATTTGTTAATTAAGAATAAAAAAGCTATTATGCATTTTTTATAGGTTGGTCTAATTTTGAAATCCAAGTTCAACCTCAGTTCTCTTCTATGGTGCTGTATATTGTTTTCCAGTTAATGAAAGCTCCAGTGAAGCTGGCTATGGTAAGCATAAAACCAATGAAAAGGAGTGAAAAATAGGTAATAGTAGACCAAGCTGCTAGTGATTAGATACAACTATTAACAGCAGTAAGAAAGGGCCGTCTAACTAGGAAAAAATGTACTAAATCTTAACAGTAAACTGTCAATCATATACAAAAATGGCTGCAATATTCAGAACAGAATATATTTCATTTTTAAAAAGAAACAGGGTAATGTATTCCAATCTTACAGCTATGGCAAAATACCTTTTACTGCATAGGTATCTAGGAAGGCTATAAAAATCAAATATACTACTATAATGTACTGTAATAGTTACATTACAGAGTCAAAAACCCAGAAGTTAGTTTATCACATGGTAGAGATTTCCTCTGGAGTTTCATTACTGTTTATCATCATCTTGAAGACCATCAAATAGATCTGAGCACAACAATTCTTAGCCACTTTGAGTAGTACCTTCCTTATTTTTTAATCCTACTGACATTTACTTGAATATTTATGGAGTAGGTTGCTGTCTGGTGTGCACAGTTTCAGGATCCAACCAGGAGATAGTTTGGAGCGAGCTATAAGCAGTGCTTTGTATTTCTAGTTCAATTGTTACTTCTCAGCTGAAACCAGAGAATCTCTTTCTTCTCCGTGTGTGTCTGACTCATTGACAGGCTCAGCCTGAAATTCTGAAGTGTTCTTTTTGCAGTCTCTATTTTAACGTCCTCATATACTCCTGTGAAGTTCATCAAGGCCAAGTGCAAACATTCTGCAACTGAGTCAGGGCAATATCCACTATTAATACAGACTGGAATGAATGGATTGAGACCATCCCTCCAGAGAAGAACTTGGGAATATTGGTAGATGAAAAATTAAACATGAGTCAGCAATGTGCACTTGCAGCCCAGAAAGCCAACTGCATTTTGGAATGCATCAAAAGAAATGTGGCCAGCAGGTTGAGGGAGGTGATTCTCTTACTTCTGCTCTGCTTTTGTGACACTCCACGTGGAGTGCTGAATCCAGCTCTGGGGTCCCCAACATATTAGGCACGTGGACCTGTTGGAGTAAGCCCAGAGGAGGGTTGTGAAAATGATCAGAGGGCTGAAGCATCTCTCCTATGAAGATAGGCTGAGAGAATTGGGGTTGTTCAGCATGGAGAAGAGAAGGCTCCGAGAAGACCTTTTTGTAGCCTTTGATATACAAAGGGGGTTTATAAGAAAGATGGAGAGAAACATTTTACCAAGTCCTACAGTTACAGGAGAAGGGGCAATGGTTATGAACCAAAAGTTTTTAGATCTGGACTGGATTAGAGGAAGAAATTCTTCACTGTGAAGGTGGTGAGGCACTAGAACAGGTTGCCCAACGAAGTTGTGGATGTCCCATCCATGCAAGTCTTCAAGGCCAGTTTAATGGGGCTTTGTGCAACCTGGTCTAGTGGAAGATATCCCTGGAACTAGATAATCTTTATATGTACCAGCCCAAACCATTCTATGATTATATGACTCCATACAAGTGTACCAAATCAAAATGCCATGGACAACCTGAATCACAAGAACGGGAACTTCTTAAAAAGAAAGGGCTGGGGAGAAAAAAAACACATTATATTTGTGAAATCTAAATTTGAACCAGGATGGAATTGAGGCTAAAGTTTGATGGAGATACTCATAATGGAAATTTCAGTTTAAATGCTTAGTTGTGGAAAATCTTAGCGTCTGAAAACAGGGTCACAGAATGGTAAGTCATTAGACAACCCTGTCAGTACTCATCTCATCAAGCTTCAACTACCAGGTCAGCTTAAACAGTTCTAATTATTCCCTTGGTTCTCCAGTATTGCTGTCAGATGAACTTCATAGTGACAAGCAGTTTAAAGAGCAATGACATTATTATAATTTTTATTTTTATGTTAAGATTAATGTGAGGCAGCTTTAGTCCCATTTTACTGGCAGTACAGTACATAGAGTGCGTGCAGCTTAGATGTTAAATTAGTTTACACAGCTATGGAAATTTCCAAAAGGGAAGAAGCTAACAAAATAAGCAGTTTTGCCTGGACATTGTAGGAACTGTATATGGTCCCAGATCTCTACTTTTTTACAGTAGTGTAATACAACTTTGGTAGAAAAGTCATTCTGAAATTAAGTCATCCAACAAAGAGTGGAATTTGTATTTAATTTTTGTATTTGACATCATAGAATCAGCTCTTTCTGTAGTAACAGCCTTGTGTCTCTTCCTGTTGATTACATTCATCCATGATTTTTAAGAATGACAATGGATTTCTGCTAATTCTTCCTTCTGATTTAGAGAATTTTTTTACTGTCTATTTCATAACCATCCAGAATGTCATTTCAACTTCTGAAACTTCTTTTCATTGTGCTTGTGTACCCATCCATTTGTCTTTGGAAAGACAACCTCCTAAACTGCAAGGCATTGTCGGCCTCTGCTTCCTGTGGACAGACATCCTGAAATACAGCTTGGGTAAAACAGGAAGGCAGATTGATTGCTCCAATGTGTGGTATTTTTTTTTTTTCCCTGCAAGTACTATTAGGAGCTTCCAAAAGTGATGAAGGAGCTCTAACAGCTGTCTCAGCTCATGAGGAATCTGCGGCTTCTTATATATATCCTACTGCACAATCAGCTGGAAAGGCTAGGGTGGCAAACTTGGCAATGGGTCTACAGCAGCTTCTGCTAAGTTTGATGGTGGGAAATATTTGCTCATACTGCTGTTCTAGGTTCATGCTCTAGGTGCATCCACACATAATACTAACTTTTTCAGATCTCATTTATATTGAGATACTAATTCTAATTTATCAGGACTGGAAATTAATTGGAGCATGTCCAGGTCTACTATTAGTGGATCATCTGCAGAGAGAAGAATAAGCTGTATTTATTCTCTGATTAACCTCTTTCTCAGTAGTTGCTTTCTTTTCACCCTAGTGTTTGCTGAAGCATTTTCTGACATTCCTGTAGTGTTATGTGCAGGATGAAAGCAAGATTAATTATGTAGTAAAACTCAAACTAATCCTTGAGGTCTGGTTGGGCATGTGTTAACAGGCTATATTCAAGAATGTTTGAGATGTGTGGACAAGCAGACTGCACAACACAATGCTGTCAATAAAGCTTGAGGGACTCAGTGTTTCTCAGGCTGCCTTTATCCAGAGCCAGAGGGCTTCTGCAATTCATTGTACTCCCAATTCCTCCTGAGGGACACCTTTCTTTAGAGGAAATCAAGAGTAAGAGAGAGGTAAGGCTTATCTGAAGAGACCAGAGGGATCAGTCTTTGAACTTCATGCCCTTCAGGTAGGGAATTCAGTGTCAGATAGCCTGTACAGTAGACAACAGCATCAATTCTTATTTGAAAATAACAAAGAAAGGTGCATTCAAAAGTCTGTAGCAATAGCATCTATTTGTAAATTATCCCTATAGCAGGAAGAGCTACCCACTAATGAGAAATTATATACTCTTCACTGTTTTTTTGTGGTGATATTTTGCTTTTTCTAATTATCTCCCTCATATAATTTTTCAGCACAGCAAATACTAATCATGAATTATAATTATGTAGCACTATTCTTACCCAACAGCAAGCTAAGCCGAGATAGTGTGAAAAAAAGCTGCAAGCAATCTCTCATTTAGGAAAAGGCAGGTTTTTGTGTTACTGGTATGGGAAAATGTTGTCATATCTTAGCTAATGGTATACACATTTCTAGATGACCTTCTTTGGTTATAATGCTGATAAAAGACTATGCAATTGCATGTCAGGTTTTGACTGAACCTGTTTGCAAACTCAGATAATTGTACTCCGTTGTCTAATTGCTTATTTATGGATATTTTGCTCACATGTTTTAAGCAATGCTATTTGATTGCAACCCTAATGGTAGGGTTCCCTTCTCATTATCATACTTTAACACTTGATTTGTCTGATTGCTGCAGGTTGAAACAATAGGTGATGCATACTGTGTTGCAGCAGGGCTCCACAAGAAAAGCCTTAGTCATGCTAAAGCCATTGCCCTGATGGCACTGAAGATGATGGAGCTTTCAGAAGAGGTTCTCACTCCAGATGGAAGCCCTATTAAGGTAACCCCTTTGCCCTTTTTTCTCAGCTAGTCAGTGATACATGGACCTGATTCATTATATCGTGTTCTGTCAGTAGAAATCTATTTATTGCTTGGAGAATTTACAATTGCATCAATATGTCACAGTCTGTGTTTGTGGATGTATATTTCATTGGTGCTCATCAACAGTCATGTAAACTTACTTTAGTAAGGACAGTAGACCACACAGACTAGCTGTTGCCTTGTTATATATATTAAATGTCTATTTGTGGCTGAAGGACACACCCAGAGCCCTTCCAATTTACAATAGTGTGAGCAGAAGACAAGTCATATGCTTCAGGATTGTCCCATCCTACAAATGGTGTCAATGAAGAAATTCACTTCAGAAATAAGCACCTGTTCTGAACTTCAGCAGTGATGTAGAGACACTCAAAGAGTTCTGCAGCTATGAGTGGCCACATGCCTCTTTTCTTTAGTTGTAGACCTGCATAAAAGAAGAATGTGTAGACTGTCTGCTTTTTCTCAGTGTTAATGCGCTTCCTTAACTGTGCTATTCCAGTTCCTTCCCCTAATTTTGGTACGGAGGTAGCAGGAGGAGGAAAACCAGATGTCCTTTTATACCATTTTGAAGTTCCTCTGCTGTTCCGCTTCTTTTGATCCTGTACCAACCCTGTAACTGCTGGCATTTTGAATTGGTAATGTTTAGGTAGGAGATGGAAATCTAGCAAGGAAGAAAAACCATGGAGATAGACATGTGCCTTTCTTTTCCAAGGATCAGATTACACATTGTTTTTATTACGTGTATTCAGTCCTGTTTCTGGTTAAATTGTTCTTCCCATAATACAAACCTTTTGTTTTCCAAGAGAATGGGAGTATTGTGTAGAACCATTATTCAAAACTGTCTAAACCCTCTCACAAAAGCTATATGTGGCTGGATGAGAAGGTCAGACAGACTTCCCATAGGATGATTTATATCCTGGCTGGAATTCACTTTGTGAACTGCAGTTCCTTTAGTCTGTTGAAAAATGAGGGTTATATCAAAAATGTGTCTTTTTTCTTTCTCCTAAAATGGGAAGACTTTTTTGAAGGTTTAAAACTTGACAGAAAAGAGATAACTTAAAAAAAAAAAAAGTATTCAGAGCTGTTGTTACATGCTTCTTGAACAGTAAAATTGTGTACTTACGAGTTCCAACTCTTCCTTATTTATTAGTTAGGTCATATTTTGAACTATATTCCTTGAACTCTTTGTGTATGGTAAATCAAGAGACATTTAATCCAAATTCTTTGTTCGGCCCAGAAAGGAGACTGTGGATGTAAGCAATCAAGCTAAGAAATTTCATGAAATATGGCAACATAATATGCAAATGAAGAAGTGTGGGTAAAGTTCTGGGTAAAATATGTTTAAGTATTAATGCTGCTTATGAATTTTTTTTAAATGTCAAAATTGGAGTATTGAAAAATATCCATATATTCAAGAGAATAGCTTTCTGAAAAAATACATTGGACTATGGAACTTGAAGGAAATTTTTTTAAAACATCATGTGGACATTCATTGAACACAGAATAAGCATTAAAAGGCAAATGTTTTCGGAAAATACCAGAAGACATAGCATTTTCAGTTTTGATATGACTATTTCAAACAGGCATTAATTTAATCCTATTAAAATATATTTTCTTGATTGAGAGGTTTCATTTCTCTGTTTTCCCAATAATTATAGATGATTAATATTTGCTAGCTACACAGTCACATGCTGGGAGAGAGGGCTTTCTGGTCCTCTTAATATTTTCGCTTTCTCTTCAGTCATTGCCTCAATTGTAGGGAAATTTTGAAGTTGTTTTACTCTGAGAGTCACATTTTGTGACTGTTTTCATTACCACTCATTGTTTTTCAGAAAATTCCTCATGTTTTCACCAGCTGTATAAGAAAATCTACAGAAAAAAGACTATAAAGACAGTGCTGAGGAAAAATGCTTGCATAGAATAAAATGCTAGGGATAAGCAAATATTTTCAAAAAGTCCTAATAAGCCTCTGTTAGAATTCAGAAGAAAAAAGTCAGTTCATCATACTTAAACTGAAAGGAGAGGTACTGAGAAGCTTATCAGCAAGTCTTGGTTGTTCCAGGATTTCAGGGAAGGAGAGATGGTAATATTGGCGAATGTTGTTGTTGCCTTTGTATATAACCCAGAAATTGTGTTTAAAAATAAGACTTAACTTTCACAGAAGCATTCTGGTTTAATTTTAAATATATTAAATATTTTAAGATAAGGATATCTCTCACATGGCATCCTTATCACATGGCATCCTCACATGAATATTTACCCCGTAAAACTATTGAAATAGGGACTTTTGGAGAAGTCTACTTTAGTTTGTCCTAGTTTAGGTGTCTCCTCCAGGATGCAATGAATCACACCCTAAAAATGTGTATTTTTTCAGCTGTCCGTAAGGGAAATCTATGGACTTGGCCTAAATGTGAGTGTCTACACTGTAAGCTTCTACACTCTGTCAGATGAGTCCTCCTACAAATGGCAAAGAATGCATAGTTTTTTCCTAGTAGTTACGCCAATGATCAAAACAGTTAAAAATTTACATGCTATTTTAAAATTCAGTTTGTGTGACTTATACCTTCCAGACAATGTTAAATTGGCCAGACTGATCCCTATTTTTTTTGCCTGACAGTTTTTAATTTTAAAAATGGTGAAGGGGTCCATTGTGCCACAGATTCCCATTACATCAAGTGTTGCATGTGCATGATAATGTCTTAAAGCAGCATCAGGGGAAGTTCAGACTGGACATAAGGAAAATGTGGCCAAGCATTTGAACAAGCTCCCTAGGAAAGTGGTCATGACCCTAAACCTGTACATGTTCAAGAGTTTGAACAATACTCTTATGTACACGGCTTAACTTTCAGGATACCTTGTATGAAGTCAGGCATTGGACTTAACTGAAGTTTAAGGAACTTCTAAGCATCTGACTCAGCTCAGAACCATTAATAGGAGACTTACTGCATAACACACTTTACAATTAAGCCTTGTCACTAAAATATTGAAATATTCATTTACATTAAAAACAAAGTACACAATGTAGTCTATAAGATATACATAAATGGCCTGACTTTTAAACAGTAAATTAAATTGTACAATAGTGTGGTTACTTTTACCTGAGCTCGTTGATACAGATGGCAAAACAAATGAAGGGTTTTGACTATATTTTGACCTTAATTCTTATCTGTGATTCATGTTAACAAGTACTAGTCACATTTTCTGAGTCCTTGACAGGTTGTGTTAGATAAAAAATCCTAATGCAGCTTTTATTCTGTCATACTGAAAAACCCACATCAGTATTTGGATATTTGATAAGAACATTAAATAAAAGGGCAGTTTTCCTATTGCCCAACGCTTAAAAACTGAGAGCTTTCATGAGATGCTGTGACTAAATTCTGACTTTATTCTTCAGGATAGTCTAGAAGTTATTTGAAAAAGTAAGACAAGTGCTTCACTGAGACAATTTTTCAAAACATAATTCCTATGAATAAGGGACCTCCTGATCTCAGGAATAAACAACATTGTTCTGTTCCATTACTGGTGGTTTACTTAATTAGATATGTCTAATTTTATCATTATGATTATTTTTTGTAGCACTTGAAATGTTTTTCCATGTCATAGCAGTGGGTATTCTTAAAGTCTTGGAAAGTTAGGATGAAAAAATAAATTAATGAATTAAAAACTGGCATATCACATAAACAAGAGTTTAGGATAAGATTTTCACCTATAAAGTGCATTAAAAGAAAATCAAATATACCTTGTTATTTGGGTACACAGTTATCATATGAAAGCATTTATTGTAGTCATCACAAAAATAACTTTTTTTGTACAACCGTGTATACTTTACGAAAAATCTGCCCCTTTGAGGAATGCCTGTGTAGCCAGCAAACACTGATGGAGCTCAGGATGGTGACCAGGTGTGTGAAGCAAGCCTGGTTTCTATCCAGATGATGTTTCTGCCTCTGAGTCAGAGCTCATAGCATGCTGATGAGAGCGCCGTGGTGTGCAGCTGATACACACTCAAGCATTCAGCACTCCCAGCAGAGCCAAAAGCAGCAGAAATGCCTGAGCAGAATGGAGACCCCGAGCCTGCAATACTTATACCTGCGTGAAAAGTCTGTGATTTGAAAGGTAGAGAAAAACTGTGGTTTTGCAGAAAGACACCATGAGCTGTATTATAGCAACAGCCACAAGTCCTATCATCAGTGTTGCAAGAAAGAAATATTGGTAATAGAAAATTGGCTGATTATTCCCCTGTGCATGATGGAGAAAGTTTCACATCTCTGTATGATTTTTTTTTAAACTGAGTTCTATATGAGGCAAAATCCCATTACTTCAGAATGAGCTAAAGCCTTAGCACAAAAGAAGGACTTTTGCCACAGACACAGCGTGTAGAATTGGATATACATTTTTATCCTTTCAGCACTCTAGAAGCACTCCTTTGCTTTAGGTTCTGTACAACTAATTATACATAGTGCAGTATGACTGTAGTCTGAAAATATTGATTTAAAATTACCTCCTACATTTAAGTGAGTGTTACTTGAATTTAGGATATGCTTCATATTTTATTACTTTTTTTTAAGATAAAGTGGAATTACATGAATTTTAATAGCTAGAGATAATGCTGTAAGAATTCTCTACGGTATTGACCATCAGTGAAAAGTTGCAATGCAGATCTAATTTGATGTATTAAATGCCATAGAGTATTATTACTGGGATCACTTTTTATCATGCTTCAAATCTTGCCTGATTGTTTAATTGTTAAAATGGCTGCTCTAGCAGAACAGCTAGTTTTGACTAATGAGATTTCCCAAGAGAAGATTATCTGCTTATTTTAGTGGTGTATGAAGGTGGTCCTAACTGGGTTGTGAAGAGATGCAGAACTGAGAACGCAGACGAAAAAGAATGATTTACATGAAGCTGATGGAATTAGCTACAGTTATATAGATTTGTTGTGTACAGGTGTTCCTGTCTAAAACATAAAGATGGGGCCCTACTACAGTAATTCAAAACATATTTTGAAATGTTTTGCTACAGCAGCAGAATGTCTTTCAAATGATTTATGTTACAGAACGTGATAATTGGACCTGTAAATACCATAATCACAAACTGAAGCAAATATATATCCTCATCTTTACTTTTGTTCACTTACTAATGACTAGTTCACAAAATAATCTAAATAGGGTAGTGCAGAAAATTTCTAGTTGGTACTACCTTCAATTTAATTAATTTATTCTCAGGTGAAGTAGTTGAGAGCTTGTATTTGCATGGCATAGTCCGGTCCTTGGCTCAGTTGTTCTCTTATTATCAAGATATAGTTCTTGACGCACTTGAAGCTTCTCACTCTCAGATGTGCATTGCCAAAGCTATTTTATTATTTTGTTTGTAACCTGTGCTTCAAGAGTGTAGTCTGATACCAGTGATACCACTATGGACTCAAGAGCCAGCCTTCATTTATCAGCTAGAGAAAGAAGAGCTGCCACGGGAGTAGGACCATTTCATGTGAAGGGTGCAATTAACTTCATCTAATTTCAAGCATTGACAGTGTGAACAGGTACAGCTAAACTTGTTACTGTACCTCCCTCTTTAAATGAAGAGAGTAAAGCTATTTCAGTCTGTATTTATCTGAAGTGCTTCAGTGTCTACTTTATAATGAAATATATGAAATAGTATTTGTCAAGTAAATCCTACCTCAGTGGTGAATAGGTTAATGACCTTTCAGGATAGAAGATCCCTCTAGAAGGAACTGGACTGAAACACAGGTTCACAACTTTGTTCAGTCACAGCCTTTTCATTTGAATTTTAGATGTGATCCAGACTTTCTATACTTCAACTCTCCATATATAGGTGACAAATAATGCTTTAAAAATAAAGCAGTTAGTGTAGCATGTTAAGCCGTGTGACTTTATAGCTGTTACAGTTGCATTAGTTTTGGTTTATGTTGTCTACTTAAATACCTGTGATCATGATGACTGGAACAATGAAAGACTGACCTTGATAAAATCTCTAATCTCTCCTGCCGGGTGGTAAATCTTGATTACCATGAACTCTGCCTCATGAGTAAGCGCACAGAAGAGTCAAAAGGGCTGTGTGGATTGTAATGACTCATGGCCACATTGAGAGTGACACACTTTTCTAAATAACATGGAAATAGACAATGAATTTTAGTGTGCATAGCATATTCTGCTGGCTCATTAAATATTCCCCTTTACATTTCAGTGATATGTCACTTGGGTCCAGAACACAAGTAGAAGGTGTCAACATTTGCTTGTATGTATGGGATTTTTATTTTCTAAGTGAAGTGGCCACTCTTGAAAACAAGGAGGAAGAGTAGTGAGTGTTGTTTGTGTAATCCTTTTCATTGTTTGTTGCATTGCTTTTTATTTAGATTGTGGTGAGTTAATTTTGTAACAATTTAATGGTCCTCACCAAGTGTGCTTCTTTATGTAAACAGTGAAAGGTTTTCTGGTTTAAGTTGTGAAAGGCTGACTGCTGATGCAGACGTTCTCATCAACCCTGTGTGAAAAGCTGCTGGTTACTGCAGTGCTCCTTGCTCCATGTGTGGTCTCCTAGCAACTTTGCCATGTACCTAATGTCTACATCAGACTCTAGAAGGTATATGATATCCTATTTCAAGCTGCATAACTTCAAATTAGAAATATCTTTGTGTTAAAAGGAAAAAAAAAAAAAAAAAGAGAAACTTCCACAAAAGAAACATTTCCATTAAGAGACTTTGAAGAGATTTTAGTTTCACAAGCTTACCAGCATTCAAACAGCACAACTTTAGAAAGCATTCAAAGCCACATCTCTCGGGGAAGCTTGGTACTTCTTCTTGAGAGCATACCTGGGAGATGGTGACTCAAAGTCAACCCTCGTGATGGTTCCCTGGACTTAAGGACAGTTCATGACTGCACTTCCTCAGTTTGGGCCAGTGCCTTTGAAAATGCAAATCGAGAGGAGTTGATTGAAGTACATCTGCCCAGGCATGTGGGAAATTTTCAATTTTTTTAGGGTATTCTAAGGGAAAATTTGCTTTCCTCAGCCCTCTAGTCATTTTCACTTAAGAGCTTCCTTTTATCCGATTTTAAGAATTACCAACTACTTTAAAAAAATGAAACCACACCAATTATTTGCAACTTCCTTTCTTTTGAAAGGAATGCCAGATCCAGTTACATGTCACAACCACTGTAGTACAGTGCTACTGCTTATGTCTTGAAGTTATGAGGTTAAGTGGGGTTTTATATGACTAGTGGGTGCACAGCAGCACCTTTGTGGAAGAACCTGGTCTGAAAAATTAGACTGATATTTATTCTGCTGAAGAGGGAAGTTTCCCAAATCGTTGGTTGTTCTTTCATATGGCATGTCTTTCAGGTACTTAGGTAAAATCTTTAGCAGATGATGAAGGTAGATTTTCAAAGCTACTAGGGCTTGATCCTGTACAACATAAGGGTCAGCCTGCCCAGGCAGAGGCATTATATCAGGATTGGCAATCCAGTGTAAGCCCAAATTAGAAGGCTATGAAGATATTATTTTTCTGACTTCTGGCAGAAAGAAACCTAAAAGATGGGCAAAGAGATAATTAGTAATGTGAGGATGACTGAGAAGAGTTTTTTGGTTTTTTTTAGACCTAGCCATTTATGTTCTCTGACATTTACTCCCTGGCAAGTAGGGAGCACAAGCACCATTCTATCTGTCCTTGTCTCTGTGGCAGAGATAAAGCATACTTGTAGAAACCAGAGTAGTTACCCAGGGCACTTAGTGAACTCTTCCATTGTTTATTAGTTCTCAGTGACTGCTACATGTTCACAGCTTTTTGTGACTCACAGTATTTAGATTTAGCTGAGTAGAGAAACGCCTCTGTAATTCAGTCATATTTCCTGTTCCTTAAAGGAGACAAAACCTTCCTATGATGGTTTCACCTAGCTCATAATTTTGTCCTAGTGCCTCACAGCAAACAGATACTTTAATTTCCTTCTCCAGGTGCTATAAGTATGTGCACAGGGAAAACCAGCTAGGATTTCAAGGTTTAGATCCCTGCAGGGGATGTGTGGCCATAGGATGTGCAGCTGAATTGTGGGGTTAACTTTAAGGTCATGGTGTGACATCTCCCACGGTTCAGCAGTCATTCCAGGCACAAACACCTCCGACTAATACCCCAGATGTCTGGCTAGTAGTAGAGCTTGTTGGGAATTTTCCATAGGAAACACTTTTTGGCTGGGAACACTGAATGCTAAAAAGCAAATTATGAGGCAATTTAACCAGATTTTGGTAAATTTCTGATCCAAACTTTCTTCAGAATGTTGAATACCAACACAGTGACCTGTGTGGGGTATAAAGTAAAGCATTGAAGTTGTGTTCTTTATGAAGAAAAGAAACCCCTGTGTTCTGGATTCTCCAGAGTGGAAGTTATCCTATGATACTACTTTTCCTGTGGGCTGGGATTGGGACACTTTGTGCAGTTGCCACATTCTGGTTTTGACTGTTGCAGTTGGTGGAGGACTGCTGGGCTGAAGCTGAGATTTTCTCTTGTTATTATTGTCATTGATTCTTTATTCAGGCAAAAAGTAAGCAATAATAGCAACAGAAACACAACTCACCAGGGCAATAAATAATTAATTCGTGGTGTATACAGGAGTTTCAGAAGGTTGACATTGTTACATCTTTACAAAAGGAAAAATACACAGAAATCGAAAGTTGGAATTGCAGCATATAGTGATGCAATGCTTATATATAATAGAGACATAAACTGATATATAACTTGAAATTATTCATGAATAAATAAAGAATTGGCCTAGGGAATTGGCCAGGGTAGCTGAGTGCAGAAATTTTATTTCTCCTAAGTTCTAAATATATGTTCTCTTCTTTCATGAGTATGTCTTCCTGTCATATAAAAATTAAAGATGTTTCCACAAGACAATTTTTTCTTATCTTACCTCCTGAGATGGAGAACAGGTGAAAAACATAACACAAAAACTAAAAAAGTAGTGACATATTATAAAAACCTACAAGGACTCACAGAAGATAACCAGTAATACACTGAGAAACAAGCACAGACATAAAAATAGTGCTTTATTGGCTTTTATGCAGTGCAATGACTTAAGCACAACCGAGAAAATGCTGCTAGGCTTGAACTGTTATTTCACTGGGTTAATGGGTACAGGTGATCCCAGAGGCCTCTGAGGGAGATGTAGGGATGAAAATGCCATGTCCTTTATAGCTGTAGGGATGGTTGCTACCTCTGTGTTTCCAGCTGCTGAATGCTGTCTGGCAGCTGCTGCCCTGCACTGTGGCCAAGCTGCCTGAAGCTGCTTTTTGTTCTGACTCCTTGAAAATAAGAAAGCCTCTTCTGTCCAGTGTTAATGGTATATATTTACTGTTGTAATCTCAATGTATTTTCTTTTCTAAATTGGACAATATTTTTGATTCAGAACTACCATTACATCACTGATACCCATGTTGTCTCTCTTCCAAGGATTCAAATAGTGAAGTCCCCTAGTCCAAATGGTATTATTCATCTGGAGTCACATTCTACCATAAATTGCAGGTTTTGGCAGTGAATAGGGAAAATCTACTTCCTCCTTTTGTCTGACCCTCCCTACGGGCTAGCTAACAGTGCTAGCATAGCTCCTTCTTAGGAGCTTCTTAGGCTGGAGAAGAAGATTCAAGAAAATGCCTCGTCCCATCTACTCCTGTCCTCTCCCTTGTTTGCTACTGGATGAATAGTTGTGGATAAGGTGTAACTGAAAATAAAAAAGCACTCCCCCCCAAAAAAAAAAAAAAAAAGGAGCTGAGCTCTGCCTGTTACACATTTACATGACTTCTGTTACACATTTAAAGGGCATAGTTTTCCTCTCCATGACCTGTTAGTTTTCTTGTCCCTTTAATATAACTTTGCTGGGAGGATTATGCTCACTGGAGGAAAGAGCCTGCTTGATGCAAAGCTTTTTTGTGCTTCAAGGAAGAGCACCTCAGTAGTCCTTGTCTTTTCTGACCCTGGATTACAAGCAGAGCTTTGCAGAGTCCCAGAGGAGCTGCCTGTGGGTTGTTTCATGGAGATCAGTGTCTTTCTCAGCCCCACTGTGTAATTCCGTAGACATGCTAACCTTTATACAGATCTGGCTCATAGTCTGACATCTACAGTTATGGGATTTTTGGAAGCAGCTGCCAGCATCTGCTCTCCAAGATTAAGAAAGCATAGTTGTTAAAGGCAGTCTCTACCCCCCATTCACTCCAACACACACACTTCTGAGGACAAAAGTCTAAGTCTGCAGTTTTAAGCACCAGTTAAAAAACTCTATCGCATAACTGTTGTCATTATTCAGAACTAAACACTGAGTCTTTACACTGTGCTATATTTGAGTGAACAGTTCAGATGAGAGGTGGATGCTGGAGGATTGTACTTGGCCTTCTGTTTGAAGCTGACAAGTTCGGCAGCATTCAGAATAGTTTAGTTCCTTAAGGAAAATGCATTTCCTGTTATAAATAAAACCATAAACTGAATGTTTAATGGTATTTTAACTTCCTTTCATCTGAGACATAGAGTATTTTGGAAAAAATGCCAGTACTTCAGAGGAACTTGCAACAGCCTTTTCTGTTCAAATATCTCCCATTAAATCTAGACTAGAGTAAAAGTAATTCAATGGAAATAATCATCTTCAGAGACTTAAAATTGAATAATCTGAACTTTAGTTTATTTTTTTTTAAAGTCCATATTTATATAGGATTTTGGTTTCGCTTTAATATTTGAAAAATATAGAAGAGAGGCCAAAACATTAGTTTGGAGTAGAGAAGGAGGGAAAATAAGTCACAAATAATCTCAGGATGTGATCTAGCCTGTGATCTATTTGAATGCATCAATAAAAAGAACGGTGAAAGTGTGGTATAAACAAAAGTGGATTAGAATGTGCAGGGATTTCTCCCACCTGGTGGAACTTGGAGTCCTTCAAGTGATGATTATTCCAAGGGAAGACTGGATTTTTGTCTAGCTTTAGAGCTTCATTCCAAGAAAAAGAATCAACCCTGAGGAGGAAGATGAGAAGTAATGTATTTCTGAGATCTCATTTTTCCTTATTGCAAAATCCTCACACCCTAAGACAAAAGACCCTGGATAATTTTTTGCTGGGATATAGCTTTACAAGAGTAAGCAAAATAATTCTTCACATTTAGCTAAATATTATAATACTGGTTAAAGCCTTGACCATTATTTTAATATCTAAAATGACAAAAACTGATTAAAACAAAGTTTATCAAAAGTCATAGAACAACCCTTTGAGGTTGGAAGAGATCTCAGAAAATTGACAGAGGAAGCCCAGATGATCTTATTGAGCTCCCTGTCCAACTGCACCTTGAACACCTGTTACAACCCAGTTCAGAAGGCTCAACCTTTACCAGGTGTTCACTTTAATTTCGGACTTCAAGAGATTTCACCCAACCTTGTAAAGCCATTGGTTCTTTGGTACCTTGAATTCAAGTTGAGAGAAAACCTACATATTTTTCTCTAAGAGATTTCTTTTAATTTAGTGCGAAGATAGGCGTTTTGGCAAAAATGGTTTCACAAAAATAACATGGAACTTCACAAAAGCATCACAACAGATTACCAGGACTAACAAGTGTTGCTATAGAAAGAACACCCACCAAACACAAACTCCACGCGACTTAGGTAAGGTACCCACATCTTACAGAAAATAAGTGTTTAAGTTACCCACAAGAGGAAGAAAATAATAAAGGAAGAGAGATTAAGAGAAGTAAGAATAAAGTGAGAGAGAGAGAGGAGAGAAAAACATAATTGCCACTTAGAATGTCACACACTGACCTTCAAAGAGATCAGACCAGGGCCCAAGGGAGACCTTGTGCATGCCTGTTTGTAGACTTTAGTCACTGTGGTCACTTCCTTCAGTCAGGACCTTTGGTTCACTGACCACTCCCTGTCCCCTTAGCCAAGTGAGGGGTGTCACAGCTAGTCAGGGGGTGTGGTGTGGGTGGGCTTCCAGATAGATCTTACTGACTGTCAGGTCACACACAGAGACCTACCCCAACAAGGTGGTTCTGACCCAATAATCACTGATCCAGTGTGTAACAACACTTCCAGTGATAGGGACTCCGCCACATCTCTGGAAAGGTTGTTCAAGTGACTGATTGTTCTCACTGTAAAAATTTCTTCTGTTGAGATGAAACATCTCCAGGTGCAAATTGTACCTTTCGTCCCTTGTTATCTCCTTGTGGCATCTGAGATCCTCTGTCCTGTTTGTAGATGCCTTTTGAGTACTGGAATACTGTGATGAGTTTACCCCCTTAGACATCTCTTCCTTCCCCAGGGAGAAAAGACCTGACTTCTTTAGCCTTTCCTCATAGGGCAGATACTTCAGCGCCATGATCACCATCATGCCTTGCCTTTGGACACTCTCCAGTGTGTCTGTGTGTCCTGAACAGTGAGGGCCAGCACTGGACACTGCTCTGGTGCAGCCTGACAGGGACTGGGTGGAGTGTGATGATGTGTCTCCACCTCACTGCAGATGCCCCTGCAGATGCAACCCAGGATCCGATGAGCCTTTGTTGCAGCAGAGTGCCCTGCTGAACCCTGTCAGCTTGTGCACCAGGACCCTGAGATCCCTTTCAGCATGGGTGCTTCCCGGACACACAGATCCAAACATATACTGGGCTCCTTAGTTATGCTGTCCCAGGTAATATGATGATATATTTATATTGTTAAAATTTGATGTTCATCTGGAGACATAACATGTTCTTTAAAACAGTGTAGATTTTCACTTTTCTGTGGAAGTTATGACACCTCTTACATTAATTTTAATGGTATGTGAGTAATTAAATCCCTGTGTGCCTTTCTAAAAAATTATCTTTTCTGTCATGTCTCTCTAGAATACCTGTTTTTCTTTCTGTGACAGCTTACTTTGTAGTAGGTCCATTTGTGCTGCATTTTGAAAATGGATGAAAAAAGTAGTAAAAACCTTTATCAGAAGAAAAAGAATGCTAAATATAAGGAGATTTCTTAACCACCATCCAGTTCTTTGGGAAAGGGACTAACTGCTGTTGTTATTGTTTTACTACAGTTATTTCTGCATAGTGACACCCACTCTGTAGCCACAAACAACACTTTGCAGAATTAAAGTTGTCATTTCTTTTGGGAATATCAAGAGAATTTACTTAAAAGAAGCAGACTGTTACAAAACGTTACCTTAAAGAAGTCTTTTTTTTCTTTTTTTTTTTTTTTTGACTGATCTGTAACTATGACAACAAATACATAATATGAAATGACACAAACATTTCCCTGTTATTCCAATAAATGTCTCTGTGGGTTTTTTTTTGTTTTGTTTTGTTTGGTTTTTTTTTTCCCAAAATAAATGCTATGATTTTCAGTTGTAATGATTGTCAGAAAGTTATTGAGCTTTGTGGTCTGAAAATCAGGCATCTCTGGGACATCTCAGTTAGGACAATGAAAACTGCTACACACTCCAAACTTTAAAGCAGGTAGTATATTAAAAAGTTGTATTTATAGGCCCTGGTTTTAGGGCTTTGATATTTTATTTATTTGTGATTTCTGTTTGCATCTTGTGTGTATCTTTTTCTCAGTTTACAGAGCTGGTTGTATAGGCTGTCTTCACTACTTGGTTACTGTACCTTCTTTACAATATTATGAAAATGTGATCATCTCACAGCACACAGGTTGCTTGAACCTAGAGAACAGCTTCATTATTCAGATGTCTTTTTGACCAGAACTCCTATTCATTTAATCAAAAATAGTCCAGGGTTTATAAATAATTTCAAACTTCATTAGCTAACTACACATTTGTACATATAAATGGTTTGGGACCTGAGCTCATGTCCTTTTATTTAAGTGGAAAATCTTTTGCATTTAGCTACCTTTTGCATTTTAGCTACCTCAGACTTTGATTTTCTGAGTGGAACTCAGGTGAAACTGTCAGTTCTGACAGTTTGCAGAGACTGGAAGGGATACATATGTAGAAAAGGTGAACATTTTCATCTCTGTGTGCAAGTCTATTTGTGTTCAAGAATTTGCTCAGTGTGGTTCCACTACACCAACTTGTAAAACCAAAAGCATGAGCAATGTCTCTGAGGCATTGAAATCAACACAAGATGTAATTGCTCAGCAGCTCTCCAGAGTTGTATATTTTACTTTCAATGAATGACTTTAGGAAATGATGGAGGGTTCTGAAAGTCTAGTTAGATCCATGAGGGCTTTTGTTTATAGGACACTTGGTTTTCTGAAGTATTAAGCATGTTTTTAAAAAATAAATTGCATTTAATTGGTGGCTCTGTCTTCAGTTTTTAATGCATGTAAAAAACCACCTTAGCTGTGGTGAATCACAAAATGAAAGACTTACACCTATAAAATTACCACAGATCTTCAAATTTCTGTACCTTAAGCTGATGCTTGCAAGCCATAAATTGATCTGGTTTTGACCCTCTAGAAAGCTGTATTTGCCTGGACTTACTGGAATGAATACTGACAGCTATTCACCCTAAAAAATTACTTAATAGCAAGTCCATGTCCCATAGACAATTATATTTAGGTTCAAGCAATAACGACAAAATTGCTGAAGCATCTGAACAAACTGAAATCTCCCCTTCAGTATATAAATTTTCCATATGTGTGTGTGTGTGTACACATACATGTTTCTTTGTGAAAGGCCACATTCAGCAAACCCACACGTGACAGATCTACATACATGAGTGGAGGTTAGCTTTACAAAATGCTGTTATGATTAAAGGAAAGAATGATCACCGACCATGTAATTTTGGATTTTTTCCATAGTTCAAGTGTTTCATCACAAACAGATCATTGTTAAAAATGCAAACTTCAAAATGTGTTAGTGTAGCTACCATTTTTAAAAATAAACTATTAACAGAAGTGTTCAAGAGAATGTGAGCTTAGGGGGAGTAATTTTATTTTTTAACCTAGCTTTTGCATTAATCACAGTTTCAATTTTAAAGCCCATGGTAACCTGAGAAATCCATAAAGTTTCTGTAAATGCATTGCTGGATATTTTCTAAGGATGTCACTTTAAATTCTTAGCTTATATGCACCAATAAATATAAAAATTAGTGACTGAGTCTTTTCCTATATAAACTCTTAAACACTAATTTAATTTTGATACAGATTAATTTTAATATAGACAAAATATTGCAAGTTCTGAAATTTTATAGTAGGATGACAACAGTTCCATTATTTTTAACTCCAAAATAAGTCTCCATTTCACTGTGAATAAGAACCTTTTCAAATGTGAAAGTGAAATAAAATTATGTGGAGTTCAAACTTAAGGGTTTTATATCTGTATGTGTTTACCACAATATCTCACATCTCTTAGGAAACTATTTGATATTCAAGTTTACAACCTCACTTTTCTTAAACTTTCAGGGAGAACAAAGCCTGATTACATTCTGTTTGGCATTCCCTGAAACCTTTTCTCTATCATAATTGGAGTAAAGTTTTCACAGGCTTCAGGGAATCCACATTTGTCTCCAGGGTATGATGCACTGCATTCTGGGCTCTCTGTTCAAATGTTATGTCTGCTTCCATGGTCACAGTGCGGGACTAGATGATCATTTGGTCTGATACAATACAGTTGCTCTTACATTCTTATCTAACTTTTTGCCAGTTCCTAGTCACAGATCTCTGCAGATAAATGTCAGCTCCTTTTTCTGAGGATATATTTAATAGCTATGATAGCTCATATAACAAAAGCAACAGAAGAGAGTGCAAAAAATAATTCTGTCTGCAATAACTGAGTTCATGGTATCTATTTCAGTCTGGTTACCCTACAACTTTTATAGAATAGAATCACAGAAACCACAGAGTTGTTTAGGTTGAAAAAGACCTTTAAGATCATCAAGTCCAACCATTAATCCATCACTGCCAAGTCCCCAACGAAACCATGTCCTCATGGTTTGCTTACGCACGGCTGTTTGCTCCCCAGGAAATGCATGGGAAGCTTGTGAAATTGCTAGTTATTAATGTATTGAGGAGACTGTAACATCCTTCTTGCATTCTCAGAGCTTTTGTTACTTTGGAGCATTTGCCAAAGAATTTTTAGCCTTTTTGGTTTTCATGAACTTTTCCTTGATTTTTGCCATTTTTTGCCTTGTGGGCATTGGCTACCTAAATTATGTGACATTCTTGCTCTCTGGACAGAATGAAAACTTCTTGAGGTGTGAGAATGAATGGCAAATAGCTAAATAATAAAGCCTTCTCTGGTTCACACATGAAGCCTATTGTTTACAGGACATGACATTAATTTTACAAAGATCTGTTTTCTAGTGGACACAGTAAGTTTTTTTGTCTGATTGTTGACTAGCAAAAAATGAGTAGCCATTCGGAATCAAACGATTGTTTGCAAATGCATCTTTTGCAGAATGGAGAAAGGTTGATCTTGTAGTAGAACTGTCTCTTGAGTTATATCTTCACAAACCTACAGAGACAAACTCTACAAACTGCAGTCGGTAACACAGCACAGTTTCCAGTCTAGTCTTCAGTGACCTAACCATTGCATCCTGAATAGTGGTAGCATAGGGCTCTGCTTACCTTACCTTGGAAGTGTGAATTAGGTGTATATTATGCTTGTTGATTGTTTTGACAGTTCTGTATGTAAAGTCATCTGAGTTTTCTTTTTTTCCTTTACTTTTAGTGAAATCTTTTGCACATATTATACTAAGACAATGTAAAATGCATTAGTTTTAATGATCTTTTAAAATATTAGGATGACGTTTCTGTTAAGAAAAAAAGGCATTAATAGCAGCCAGTATTTAAGAGGAGTGAGGAAAAACGAAGCTTAGCCTTCATGGCTTACATGATAAAAAGGTGAACATCCCACACTCCATATGAGGGAGTACCATTAAGCCCAAAATAGGATAATGGCTGTTCTTGAGACTGTCATCATTTTCTCATTTCAGTTTTGTTTCTCAGAAAAGTTATTTAAAATTGCAACGTATACAAAGTTGAAAGTTTTCTTTCTAAGCCTAACAGCAAGCATCATCATTGCACAGCCCACATAACATGAATATTAAAATGAAATCTAAGCTTTAAACAATGTTTTGCAAGAAGAATCAAAACTTTTTTTCAAGGAATTAGGAAGTGAGAAATAAGTGCATGTTTTAGAACTTTGTCTATGTATAGTGGACATCTGAACCCCCCTGAAGTACTTTATTCGAAGCTATGACAAAATTGCATCAGATGTTTGCTTTTACTTTGGTTTTCTGAAGATCAGAAAGCAATATGGAACTCTGATGGCTTCCTGAAAGTTCTCCTCTACCCTTCTCCTCTCACGAAAAAAGGGAAAAGAGCAAAAAGCCCATAAGAAAAACTGTAGTGCTTGTTGTACACCTCTTGACAGCAACTCCATGTGCATAAGAACCAAACAGCAAGTTTACAGGCTGTAGAAAGCAGTGAAACTTGTGGAAATTTCTGAGAGGTCTATGACACCAGATTTCTGCTGATTCCTTTCCAAGGACACCAGCAAAGAGCAAATCTTTAACTGGAATTGTGACTTCCCCAGCAGGATGTGTGGTTATGCAGATTTGAAGATGTTTGGGTTTTTTTTTGACTTCTAGATAAAGCATTCAGTTTAATTCATTCTGTTTGCCAACCTTTCTAAGTCCATCTCCTGATGTGTCTTGCACTGTAATGACAACATGATGAACAATGCCCTCACCTCTGGATGGAACTACTTCTTGAGCATATTGCAAAGTTAGTTGGACAAACTTCCAAAATGAGAATGTGACTCATGTTCTCTCATTAGTTTGGGCTAACAGGAGATGATACCTTCATAACCTAGTACTATTACAGGAATTAAAGTTTCCTATGTTTGCTGTGACACATCTGAAATTCTTACTGGTGCATGAAAACCAGGTGTGCGTCTTTGTCTGTTGTTGGCATGTTTCACTATGGATTTAGCATACCACAACTTCCCTTTCACTGGCCCCTTCACTCCACACTCCTCCTCTCCCATTCCTTTGTTTTGTCTGGTATTGGAAGGTTAAGTCATTTTCTGTAAGCAAGATTCTCATGTACTCCATATGGTTATGGTTATGCTCAGGCATATTGATTATAGTCTGTAGGATTTGGTAGTTACAGCACTTTAAAACCCCATAGATTAGTATGGATTAGCATGTATCATTATCCTTCCCATGAGTGCCTGGAAAGAGACCTGTATTTCACCTTGTATCACACCCTCAGCTCCCACAGCTCCCTCTCCCCTTCCCAATAGTTGTTCTCTATAAACCCAGGCATCCTAACCACCCCACAACACACTGCCCAACCACCAGCTTGCATTGCCCTCTGCTGTCCTAGGCTGCCTTTGACCCGAATCCTTTTCCAGGCAGCCTTTGAGTCGGTGAGTATTCATTAAAGACGTTTGAAGACTGCTCTGTGTGTACTCCAGACCTGCCACAGTGTGCTGTCAGCTGTGGGTGTCAGCACAGGGCTAACTGAGTGGGACAGCTAAATCACGTTCTTTGATGCTGCCTTCTGTTTTAAACTCTGTTGGACTGGACTGACGTGACGTCAGAAGCACCACTTGTGACTTCCACAGAAACAGTATATTATCAAAATTGTTACCTTATACATATACATTTCTGGGGAAGGTTTGCAGATGTCTCCAGGCTAAGCAGAACTGACTCAGTTCCTAGGAAAAATAATTTAAAAATCATTGTATGCCAGTTTTTTAATGAATTACTTCATTTAAATAAGGTCAAGGATACATAGAGGGAAACAGGGATCTTTGGTGCTGAGTCAGAGGTCAGTTTTATCATTGCCTTGGTCTTACAACCAGGATGGCAGAAAAAGGAAAGAGGCACTGCAGTCAAGTAAGCTGCCATTAATTAGTACTTAGGGGTTACAAGAAAGTCCCACTTCAGTCCAGTGAATGTTTGAGGAATCCATTCACTGCATAGCTTTGAAAAACATCAGAGGAAGAAGACTAGGAATATGCTGGCAGTTACGGGAGCAGCAAATATCCAGGTTACCTGTTCAGGTTTACACCAGTTAGTTTGAGCAGCCATAACAATCTGGTGAGGGCATGACAGAATGTGGAGCTCAGAAGAGGGTGATATATTTTCGCCTTAGAAGGCCCAGTCAGAACTGGTTGGAAGCAAGGAAGGCTGAAAAGTTATTATCTGCATTTGTCATGTTCTGACAGTGTTCTATGGGTGCTGACAACTGCCATGTTTTGTGTCAGAGCAGTAACCTCATGGCCCCTTGGGCTGACCCAGTAACACTGTTGTGCTTCTATGGCTGTATTGGGTCAGATCTGAACATGCTTGTCTTATCATAGCTTGGAGGCTGCATACTTCACTGAAACATACAGATAATAGCTTTAAAGATATTCAAATTTAAAAATAAACTTCCTTGATTGGGCAAAATTTAAAGATACAAAGAACTTGTGTTTGCTTGACATTTCCTCATTATTAATGTGAAAGTGTACTTCCTTCTTAGCAGGTTCGTCACACATAAGCATAATTTTAAAACAATCTGTATGCTTTTTGAGGTACACTGTTCTATGATTTAGACAGACTTTAATGAAATGTAGACTTTAAAGGAGAAGATTTGCTTTTCTTTGCTCATATTTACATATTAAGTTCAGCTGCATGAATTTGGATGGTTGCTGATATGAAGAAAGCTCCTTTTTATTTTTATAGAAAATAATTAATATACATCAGAAAAAAGGAAAGAAGTTTTCATTATTCTTCCCACATTTCTGCAATGGGGAATTATGTCTGTGGAACACATAGTCTGAACATTATTCATCTTTACCATGGGGATTATTAGAAGTACATTAAGATGCTCTGAATTTGCTTACAAACCAAGATCAATTTCTAAGTAAGACTAAATGAAGAAAATTGTGGTGATTTATCAGGCACAGTCCATTGTAGTAGCTGCTTTATAATGAGCTTTGAGGCACACCATAATGCCGTCTTTTGTTGCAAGTGTCTTTTGCACACACACTGCCTACCTTTTATGAAGTAATTGGAATTTATCATGCTACAGCTTTGAAATGTATGAAGTCAAACCCTTAATGTGGGAAGCTACTGGGATTAAAACACTTTTACAGTGAGAAATCTTAAATGTGTTTTGACTAATTTTATTCAAGGTTCATCTACACTGTTTTTATATAAATTTTGATTTTATGGGCTTTACCAATCTAATTAAAGATGTCATTGTTTTCATTTTACTTTTCAGTTCTGAATATTTCTAATAGAACCATGACATTTTTATGTAGTAATGAATTTATTGCTATAGACTATCGGTCACTGATTAGAATTTTAGCAACTAGATTTTTAAATGCACAATCACAGGTTTGGATGGCTAATGTAATTAGTTTTGCTTGGTCTTGACCCTGTCACTGATGGTACAATAGGTGTGCCAGATCTTCAAGTAGATCAATGCAACAGAAAAGGATTGGTGGATTGATGGAACTTGTGCTGAGGCCCTTGCATCTCATGTGCTTTGAGATTTTTGACTTGGACTGATTTTGTTCCTCATACTTAATGACTCCACAGATCTGAATGTTGATTTACACCCTGGTATGCCCAAAAGAGTTTGTCTTAACTTTGGTGTACATCTTGAGAACAGCTACTGTTTTAATTTCCTCTGACAGGGATCTAGTTCATGCACACCAAGCCATTTTGCAAAGTGAATCATTACAGAGTAAATGGGGGTAACTGGGGCATGTGCTTCAAAACTGCTTTGTTTCTTTGAATCAAACCCACTGCAGAACATAGACTTGTTTTACATTGGAGGTTGTTGCCCTTTAGTGAGTTAATCCTTTTTATCATCCTCCTGGAGTCTGAATACACCACTGCCAAAATATTTCCTGTGAAAGGGTTGGTTTTGATGAAGTTTAGCTGTGATCATCTGTGCTGAGGAACAGACTAATGCCAAAATAATGTGGCTAGATATGATTGCAATGTATTAACAGATCTGACAGTCCCATCCCCTGTCTGAAAAATCATATTACATCTTCTGTCAAGATCGCACTGATTTGCCATGCATGGTGTGTACTTAATACTCTTAAGTATGTTGTTGACATAGATCATCATGTTATTATTAAGAGGTTAAAAATTTGAGTTTATAGTGTAAGTAAAATTGGTCCAATATAATTGCTGTATTCCTCATTATTTTTAGTTTTGGTGAAATTCTAAAGACAATGTGAATGTGGTTACACTTAATTTAAAACTGACATTCAAACTTCTGTTTCTTTAAGTGGTTTCAGGACTTAAAAAATATTTCTCCTACTCCATCTGTTCTTAAGTGCATAATATGAAAACAGACTTTGCAGCAGTCATTTGAAACCCTCACATGTATCACCACTTTCTAATTAGTTGTCTTTAAATGCAGTATGATGTTAGAGTTAAAAAAGACAAACATATATTAATGTATCCTGTCCATCTTCCTGTCAATATGCTTACAAGTGTTTTGTTAGTGCTGTAGTGAAGAGATTTATATGATGTAATGTAGCACACACCTCAGAAACCTGTCACTGCTGTTAATGTACCCTATTTAAGCCCAGGTAAACTGGATATTCACTTGCGTTTTAATTTAAATTTTATTATTTCTAGTTGTGTCACCGTCTGTCATATATCCCTCTGATATTATCACCTTGCAGATATTTGAAGATTATCACATTTTCCCTATTGAGAAGTACTTAGTCAAGCTGTGAGTATTTACAGATTTTTAGTTTCCCCCTAAACAAATCCTTTCTGAAGAGATTCTTCATCTCCTCAGAAATCCCTACTGTTGATAGTATCTAGATTTTAAGTTAGTAGTCTTGGTGTGCTTCAGTAGAAAATTGTAGGAAGGAACTATGTCTGTCATATAATGTTCATAGCCCCAGTTTACTTTTTTTATGTGACCAAATTGCATGTTAACTCAAGTTCATTCTGACCTTCACTCAGAATTTTCTGGTTTTCTCTCTTGAATTGTGTATTTTTAGTTTGAATTACATTTCTGGATGCATTCAGTTTATGTGATCAGTTAACTTCCACTGTGTGGTGTTTATTGCAGATCATTAAGAAATGCAGTAAATAAAAATAAGCTATGCTGAATTTTATGTATTACACACAAGTGAGTGAGATTTCATCTACTTTATTTCATTTATCCACAAATTTCAACTCAAGTTAAATGCAAATAAAAATTATTAAATTGCCATGATCTAGTCTTCACACTCTAAGGGACACACCGATAAAGAACAAAACACCAGAAAATAAAGGGATTCTTTCCATGAAAACACATCTTGCATGCATTTGGAAGGAAAGGAATAAAGAATGAGATTAAGAGCTAAAAGACTTAAGCTAAAGGACCATAAGCGCCTTTCAGAAAAGGCTGCACCAAGAGAGATTCTTCACTCACTTCTTGAGTGAAGAACTTGTCTGGAAAAGTTTCATAAAAAGCATAATCAGAGAGAAGCAACAGCAGGAAAGAAGCAAGTGGTGATGATGCTGGATAAGCAAAATCCGGGGCTAGGCATCTGTGTCCTTCAGCTGCCAAACGCACCCAATTAGTGTCATTAAAGGTTGGCTGGGCAGCAGTGACAAACAAGGAAGTTATAGATATGCCATACTATCATCTGCTGCTGCATCCAAAACTAGATGTGTTTAATTCTTTAATTACTGTTTAATTTTCAAAAGAACATGCAAGGATAATTGAGATTTAAAGTCTCTTTGCCTTTTTTGTTTAGCCTTTTTCACACAAACAATAGCACAAGTATGCTTTAATTTATGTCTATAATTTATGATTATAGAAATATAAATTACTTTATTAAAGCTAGTGAAGATGGGCGGAGATGATCCTGACTAAGAATGGTAACACATTTGAATTTTTGCAGTTGTAAAATGCATAATAAACATAAAGGGAGTTGCTATAATATTTGTATTGATTACTATTTTTAACAGAATGCACAAGTTGAAAACAAATGTATGTGTTCCCATGCTTTGTTCTTTATCAGCGTGTCTCTGAGATACGGATGAGTGTGAGACACAGTGGGAGAGATCACTGAATCAATGAAGGAAAGTCATTAGACTGAACATTGAAGTCTTCCCTTCCCATAAGTGATTCACCTTCATCTGAGAGCAATTTGTCTCTGTTTGGATTTTGTCATGTTCTTGACATCATCAGACCTTCATTTGCTAATTGTTTTGAAAATAATGTTGAAATCTTTCTAGTCACAGAAACTAAACATTCAAATTTATCCTGAATCATCTTGAAATTGCAGAACTCATAATGATTTTACCTGAAGCAATTGAAACAAACAGTAAAATAGTATCTCATTTCCATTCATGTCACATCTGATGCTCAATAATAAGCAGATATTTCATGTAGATTTGCCACTTAAATATAGGAATAGAAAATGTTGCACTTGGTATGAGTTACAGAGTGATTTTCCTTGATTTCATTAACCATTTTATTTACAAATTCCTTTTTAACCTCTATTTTCAGTGAAGGTAACAGAGCTGTGCAGAATAGTCTCTGAGTTCTGATCCTAGCTTTGTTATGTTTTGTTTTGTTTTTTGGTGTCAAGAAAATTTGATGACTTGCAGAAGTGTTGTCTATACAGGATCAGGAGACTGTAAATGTTTTGCTACAATCCTCAGTTCAGTGCAAATTGGCAGTCTTTTTCTTCATGCTAGTTCCCTTTGTTGTATGAAGTAGCTATTCTTGTCAGTGGATTTGCCTGTCTGAAAGACTTTTAAAAAAAATCGTTTTATGTGAATGTGTGTTTTGAATTCACATAGAAAGAAATTCACTTTCCCTGCATAAATCTGAAGCTCTGTGGTGGTGAAGTACAAAGGCCAATAAGGAGTGTTAATAAACTACTTCCCAATGATATCCAGGCTGAAGTCTTGGACTCTTGTTTATAGGATCCATCCAGTCATAGAGTGTCTTTATTCTCCATTGCCTCTTGGGCTAATCATTGCCTACCAGCTGTGGAGACTTACTCCAGGCAAAGAGTAGAGCAAATTCTACAAAAATCATAGTCATCATATAGGTCTTACCTTTTCTTGTATTCAGTCCACAGAAATTGAAGTTCTTAAAATCAAACTGGTGAACTAGCAAAAGAAAACATCAGCATTATCATTTCAGAGTGAAGTGTTTAAGGATGATCTAAAACAATGAGCTGTTCAAACATTGAAACATATATGGTATGAAGTATCTGTATGCCCCAGCTGTCATGTGGAAACTTTCAGTACTTTACAAACTAATTTATCCTTTACTTGACCATGAGAAAAAGTGACCATGTTGCACATTTAATATTCAAGTCTTTGTAATGGTAGCAGTGTGCTAAGATTCTTAACAAGGAAGCAGACTGGTTTTCAGCTGTTATAACCTGTAACTTGAAACACTCTTTATGCGTTGCTTGGGATTTACTTAGCCTTTACCTTTCCATGTGGCCATTCCCTGATTTACTCTATTTCAAAAGAGGTTGTGTGTTGACTTTTTTCTGATATATGTCTGTATCTCAGAGTCACAGAATCATACAGAAATGAATGAGGTTAGATCATTGAGTCCAACCAACCTCTGACCAATCACCACCTTGTCAACTAGGTCTTAGCGCTAAGTGCCATGTCCAGTTGTGTCTTGAACAATTGGATATATTGTTAGACTGAGAGATGCTAAAGTAACTAGTCTCTCCACTTTTCTCAACTTAAGAATAGGTATATTTGCAAAATCTGGTCCATTGATTTTTTTTAATCATGTCTACAGTGTCCATATGGAGGAGGGAAATTAATAATTTTTTTTAATCTTGATTATGTTTGCCTTGGTGCTGATAGCAAGAAGCTAGTGGATCCAGAAGAAACTTGACGCTTAAAATGTATGTCCTCTTTGTGCAGCAAGTATTAAAACACCTTGCAATGGTAGAGGTTTAAATGGCATAAGCAACAATTTGGGCCTCATTAATTATTTGGGAAGAATCTTGATGGTGATACATCATAAGTGGTTTATACTTCTGGTAGGGTCTCCCATGCTGGTCAGGTCTCAACTGAAGGGTCAGACAAAGTGTGTCCTCGGGCAGGATGGGCTCGTCAGCTGCCTGGCAACTATCCTAGGAGAAGGACAACTCTAACTCCAAACCTGGGCAGATGGAGCTTGCTTAGCCCTGTCAGGCCATCCATCTAAGAGAGGGATACTCTAACCAAACCTACATCCTGAGGACCTTGCTGTCACCATCCAAACTTGCTAGGCCCTGGCAGATGAACCTCAGGAGTAAAGGGTGGGGCCAGTTCTGCGCATGCTGTGCCTCACCTAAAAAATCCACTGCACAGGCTTGAGGGATCAGCCATCAGCGCTTGCAGCAGGCGTGGGTAAAACCCTCCCAAATCTTAGGTCACGAAGTCTGGCCATGATGATGACATAGGCTAGATGAGGTTTCTTCTAGTAGTAAATCTGTAAGATTCTAATAGGTCAAGGGTTATATTTTAAAGCTGCTATGTAGCAGAAACTGGTTGATAAGTTCCAAGATCTTCATAAAGCAGAAAAACCTGACTTTCAGCCGTGGATAAAAGCACATACTATGATCAAAAGGCGAAACTTGACTTTTCTATTGAAAGGTCATTTCATTTTACAATTTAAAAGATTACAGGCTACATTCAAAGATCATTGTGTGAAGAAACCTGGAGAAATTTTTGCAGTTTTACAAACAGAATGATCTTCTGATGGGGTCCTATCCCTCAACGCCTGTTTCATTGATGATTTATGGACAGGAGTGTAGCTCATTTTAAGCAAAGAAGATGAAAGTATGTCAACTTTGCCTGTCCAAGTGCTGGATTCATCTCACCTTTCTTTAGCTACCTGTGCATGAGGTGTCCAAGTTAAACTTACCATTAAATGCGCCTGTCTGTTCAACCAGCAGTATTAGACAGCTTCAGGAGTCATTGATTCAGCCTCTCCTAGGTGCCGATTTTAGAACATGAAGTATTGCAACCTTGAGGTTATTTACCTCCTTAGTTTAGCAGGAGTCTAGAAATCTAACTTAAATAAGTTGGCTAACTTCTAGGTGGTAGAAATTAGGTGAAATATACCTTAAATGACTAAATTAGCAAAAATATCGAAGGTTGTTTTTTAATCTTAAGATGCTTGGGTCAAACTTTTTTTTTTTGGCATGCATTTTTTTTTTTTTTTCTCTCAAATATTTTGAGCATGTGTCATTTATCCCTGTTAAAGTATCACCCAATCCATTCAGTAGATGTCAGATGATGACACTATGAGACAAAGATGTCCTCCTACACTAGGTATCAAAGTGAACTTTCTGATGAATTTTTTTCTTTTTTGGGTGTCAGTGGAGAGAAGGCTGGGAAAAATCCTCCACTGCTATGTGGGCTTGTGTGAATGATTAGCTCTTTTTTAAGTGCCTGAACACACAGGTTCACATAGTAATTAAATACCTACTGTGGAAATTACTATTTAAAGAAAACAATAAAAAGTGTTTTTGATTAAATGCTCTATCAGCAATGACATACAATGTTTTATTGGTGAGTTAGAATAAGCTTATGAATGTAAACTTTAATGTTTCTTCATTGGAATCTTGGGGGAAGGATATAGGTCTTATTCTCCTGTGTAACAACTCTAAATAGTCTCATTTACATCATATAACACCCACAAACACAGACACATCTCCCTCAGAAAATAATTTCAGGTCAAATGTTTTCTTACAGATGACCCAAATCCTCTTCTAACCTAGACCCTGAGCAGTGCCATAGTGAATTCACGTGTTGTGCCAGAACAGAATTTGGCTCAAAAGACCTTGCCCCAATATAAACTTTTCCTTTGATGTTAGAACTAATGAGCCCGTAAAACTAGTCTGAGTCTTTGGTTTTGATTTTCACTTCATCTAATTTTACCCCATACTGATGAGAACTCACAGGTGTATAACTTTTCATCATAGGGTATGAAATAAAAGAAGTTGCAAGGAACCTGTGGAGGCCAACTAATCCAACCACTATTTCAAGCAGGGTTAGCTTAGATCATAGTGAAAGAACTTAAAGGGAAAGAGAAAAAGAACTTCATACCTCAAATCTGGTGCTTCTTTATGTAGAAATGCTTCAAAGCAACTTTTTCCACATTCAGTAGAAATAAGTGTATGCCTAGGCCACGGTTCAGGGATGTATGTGTGTTGTGTGCATCACATCAGTTATAATTTCATTAAATGTCTTTTACACAAACCACATGATTGCTTCACCCAGTATTTATCTTAAATGAATTTATTGATCCCAGAGCGTTGTCTTTATTAGTTTATTGCTGTATTTGTCACTGTCCTTGTATAATTTGATGTGTCTTTTCCTTCAGATGGGTTGAATAATTATATGAGTAAGAAATCAAGGAAATTCTTATTAGAAAACAGTTAAGTGTTAATTTTTTCAATAGGGGGGAAATATATCCTGTAGTTTAGTTCTATAGAACACCTTGTGAAATTCAAGTGATCTAAATTTTCCTCTGAGCAGGTCTGTTCCTTGGCAACAATTCTGTAGTGAGCTGTACTGTCATATGTCCCTTTCCAGAAAGGCACTGTGATATTTATAAATCTCTCTAAGAATACAGATAACCCACACACTAAAGCATATGTCAGGACATAGCTGTCAGTCCTATCAACTTGCAGTTCTTTGAAGGAGCAGAAAGGCACATTGACTCACCGGTGTGTGACCCTGATTTTAGACCTCTGAGCTCTGTACAGTTTATTTTATGTTAATATATTTCACCAGTAAATGTCCCTGTGTAAGGCATATGTTGAGATTTAGTTATGTTGTAGAAGCTGCTAGAAAATATTAGAGCAGAAAACATCCTACAGAATTTAGCACATTCTGTTTGAAAGAATCTGGCAGTGAGTCATGAACTAATAGCTCAGACACTGTGAGAAGTGACCTTTTCCTTTCTGAAGGACACTGCAAGGACAGAAAGGAGAAGGTCCATAGTGAAACACAAGAGTATCACTCAGTATGTTAGGGCAAAAAGTTAGGAGTGCTTTTTTCTGAGAAATACTGCTGTACTGATATCCATGTACATTATTGAAACAGCATCAAAAGTCCTGATCCAGCACAATGTTTCCTATTGTATTTAAATGCTTTGCTGGATTGGGACATCCATGTGCCTGGAACTATTTTCATACAGCTACTGCCATGTACCAGCCCTGAGGTTTTCTACCAGCTCAGCACAAAATCTTGAGCATCTGTCAGTCACATTATTGAGGCTTGGAGAGCTCCAGGCTGGCTGAGTGAGGGATCGCTTCTGCCTGTGGTTCCTTTCCAAACAGTGTCACCTACTTCCCAACCTGCCCTCTCTCCTTCATCTGTGCCTGCGTAAGGTAGACAATTCTGTGAAAATGGATTTCATGCCCTTGTGGATGCAGTTAACCTGAGAGGCAATCTGAGACTTCTTTTTCTAGCATGGGAGTATGTTTTTAGAGTGTGAGAACTTTTTATTAAGGTCCTTCTCTGTGTATGTGGTAGAAGGAAAGAATGAGTGCTGAAATGTTACCGTAGTTCATAATTGAGGAGGGACTGTGAACAGCAAACACCTTTTCTCTACAAAAATAATTTCTTTTGACTCAGAAAATCCCTCAACTAAAATTGCTGGTTGCAGAGAGAGAATTTTGGAAATGAGTATGTATTTTTGCCCTGTGCTTAGCAGAAGACAGGTTACCTTTGTTTGAATTGGAAAGTCTGCTTGCATGTTTTAATATCAATATCAATTATGCTTTACTGACAGACAAAAAGAAAGGTGTCTACAGGCTCTTGTTTTCCCTGCTCTGCCTTTCTGTGCTGTCCACAAGAGCCTTTTCTTTTCAACTCAGAAATCATTCTTCACAGTCACACCCTTATACAATTCTTCATGCTGTTGCCTGTTGACCTCTTTTCTCTTCTTCTGAATTAAGAATGGGTTATGCTTTTTAAAGTAGATTTAGAAGCCCTTAACCAAGCCTGCAGGTTGATTTGTACAGCACCATGTACTTAAGAAGCTTGAGAAATAATTAGAAAAGAAAAACCCAGTTAATTTTCCTTTCAGGAATCATTACAGCTTGAACCATTGTTCTGTGGTCTAATTAATAAAGGAAGTATTTTTAAGCCTTGTAATGCAATGTCTCACTTTTGACTGAAGGCAAATGAGATTTTTAATGTGCTCTATTGATTATCAACATGCAGACATATATTGGTCAAAAACTCTTAGATTTGAGGTTTTACAAAATGTTCTTGAGTAAACAAGTGCTACTTCTTAGACTGCAGGATGGTGTCTTTCTACATGCATTTTAATTTTTGCCTTGAAAATTGTATGGGAAAATGAGGAGTAGGAATGGAGAATGCATTTTCAACAAGATTTCAAAAGCGAAAGATCTTTGAACGTGAAGAAAATTACTGGATTTTGTTTTAGTCTGAGAATATTTATTAAGAGAAAAATCTATTAAGAAATAAAATAGCAAATATGAAATTTACTTCAGGCATGCCACTGCCTTCCTTTACTGTTATTAAAATATTTTTACTTCTTCACCATAAATTGAATGTGGATGGGTTATGAATTTTCAGTGTTGTATTTTTACCTCTTCACCATAAAGTGAGCGTAGATGGGTTGTAAATTTTCAGTGTTGTATTTACTCTCATCTCACTTGGAATAGACCTTACTTTGATGGAAGTGCAGCTTTCACTATGGTGCCTAAGGAGGTGTTCAGGCTATTGAAAGTAATTGAAACTACATAGCAGATAAAAATGAAACAAAACTAAACAAAACAAAAAACCTCAGCACTTTTAGATATAAAAAAGGAAAATCATGCTTTGGCAATGAGATTCTAAGATTCGGTCCATCAGAAAAATACAATAACAGAATGTTCAGTTCAGAAAAAGAACAAATACATTTGTATTGTTCATCTCTGTGCCTGTTTGTTCTTGACTTTTCTCTCACAGTACAATCTGGGCTATCAGTTCTCATCAATACCATTTCTGTCATGTTTCCCTATTGGATGATGATGATAGTTTTAGTACTCCTTATCTTTCAGACTCCCTGGGGAAGTGGTCACAGCACCAAGCCTGCCAGAGTTTGAGAAGCATTTGGATGATACTCTCAGGCACATGGTGTAACTCTTGGGGATGGCCCTATGCAGGACTAAGGGTTGGACTGATGATCCTTGTGGGTCCCTTCCAACTCAGCAGATTCTGTGATTCTGTGATTCTTTATAGCTATTAAACAAAACCACTATCCTTCCTATCACTCAGGTATTAGCCATTTCTGCTCTCTGTGCCTTATCCTGTAAGCAATATCCAAATACTGCTACTTTTTCTTTACAAGTTTTGGTAGTTTCTTTTGCTTTCCACTTACCTATATCTTTCCTCCCATCCTACACTTATTGATGCAGGCTGCTTTTCTTTTACAACGCTTGACACATCAGCTTTTCTCCATCTCGCTATTACCACAGCTCGTGCTAAGATCAGATTTATCAGTCCTTTTTTTCTCATTCTCCACTCTAAATCATTCTAATGCACCCAGTTCAAGTTGTTCCTCTTTATTTACAAGGTCTCTCACAGGTCTCTTGCTCTTTTTCACACCTTTTCATATTTCATTTGCCACTGTGCCTAGATATGCTCTAGAAATGTCTTTTACCTTTGTCCATCTCTTCATTATTCTTTAACCGTTGGGAGACTGTTATTTACTGGTTGCTTTTTTTCACAGCTGTGTTCTCTCTGTGATAGTTTCCAAAGACATGTCTTTCCATTAGTATACATAATGCCTCTGAACTTTTGGTTTCAGTTACATGCTGCTCTTTTATCATTAGCCAAGTCCTTTTATCATTAGCCAGATAATTAACGATCTATAAAGGAGCAGTTGGTACAGATGAAGAGCATGTATTTTATTAAAAATACTCCATTTAAGACAGTGTTAATATATACATGATGTATACTACACATATATTAAAAGGAATAAAGTTATTATAGACAAAGATTGCAACCTGATGTCACCTAATTTATACTTTATATGCCATTGATAGTCTTTAATGGTAACTGTTCTGGGACACCACTGATAAGGCCTGCATGTGCAATATAGCTAAGAAGCTATAGCTAGGCATGTATAACTATTACTGTTGTTGTAAATTATGTGCTCTGGGCAGATTTTCTGCAAAGGTAATGTGAGAAGTTGATGTACCCCAATAAGTGTCTTGTTAATAGTTTGATCACACATTTTCTTCCTTTGTAAAAAAGAGCCTTAAACTGTTAACACAACAATTTTCAACTCAGTGAGGAAAAAGCCAGAGCAATGTATCTGCAGATGAAATAAAATCTGGAAAAGACAATTTTATGAGAACATATTTCACAAAAAAGTAATACATGACCAATATAATGGTTATTCTCAGTATAAGAAGGCACACACTAAGGAATACTTCGCAACAATAGCATCAGTGTTGCAGGCTCCTTTAGAGAACTATATAATGAAGCAGAAATTGAGGTTTTTTTGTGAGCCATTCTTGGTGTAATTTTCTGTTATATCAGGCATTTATCTCTATAGTTCAATGAGGAAATGTACGTGAACTTTCTTGCACCTAATGAAAACTTTAGGTTCTGACACTCTAATCAGTTGCTCTATATAGTTTAACCTGCGTTTGTGAGCAAATCTCTTTTACTGTTGGGAATATGTTTTCTAGAAGTCTCTAAGATACTACAAAAGACAAAATGTTGTGTACACAGCCAAATCAAGAGTTTTTGAAGTCACTTTAGATACACACTGTATTAAACAGAAAAGCTGTTTCCTTTCTCTGTGTGGTT
>VXAU01002130.1:611669-647689 GCA_013399695.1 Formicarius rufipectus | reverse complement strand
TTTTTAGTATAAACTAAGGTTAGTAGGATAGAATATGATCATAAATCGCTTCCATTAGCATTTGGTAATGAAGGTGTCCTGCCATGATTTCTTGAGAGCAGAACTGCTATCCCAACAGAGGTCAACTAGACATTTCTGAGGGTGAGAGGCTGATTCAAGCAGTGCATTTAATACAGGGATGTGGAGTATATCACAAGCCACCGTAATGGAGTAATCTTGAAAGGACTAACTGGTTAGTCATCCATCACTCCTGAAGCATTTCATTGTAACCAAGTTACAATTCATAAAACAAGTGAAAATAAGATCAGTAATAAGTATCATGCACTTTTGTTCAAGGAGGAAAATAGTCTAAAATATCCATTAATCTCATTAGCAGACCTGACCTGAATCAAAGAATATATATATATTTTACAGTTTCAGACTTGTGCAACTGTCATTAAAATTAGATAATGTTGGGCTCTGAGCAGGAAAACATTGACTTTTAGCAAGGCTAGATGCTCCACATTGCAGTTTTGGGAAGAGTGACTACAGTGAAAGCTTGCAGACTTAGGTCAAAAAGCTCTCAGCTTTCAAGTGTTATGTGCAGAAATCTAGTTTGGGAAGCAGCGAGTTGTTTCAGTGTATTAAGTCTGTAGTTTGGAAATGCTAAATATTTGCTGCAAGAGTTGCAGAGATGAAAAGAGGGAAGCTTCTCTGTAGAGGTTTCTACAAACATTTGTATAATTTAGAAAATATTATATTATTTTGATCATAAAATTGACAATCTAGAAAATAGACTATGATCTTCAAACCACATGCTAAACAGAGATTGCTACAGAAGGTCAAAGGCAAAAACATTGGATTTATAATTGAGTGGTTATTTAGAAAATGCCTTTATATTTCAATGAGCTTGCATGGATTATCTCAGCCAAATCCCATGAAAAATAGTAAAGGAAGTGCCGTTACATGTGCTGAGAATCCTGGAAAATTGTGCTGGCACTAGAATTTGTTCATTCGTTTGCTTCTCAGAAATCAACTTTACAGACACTAAAGAAACCACCTATTGCAAAATCCACTGAAACTAGTAAAGTCTTTCCCAATGATGTTTTTGACCTTCAGATTGATTGAGAGAAAGAATAACTATTTTAGGAGGAGAAAAGAGAAAGAATGATTTCACATATCCAGCTCTGCTCAGAATTTCCTGCTGTCTCAAAACTACTCTTTTCAGCACTGAAAGAGTCTGAATACCACTAACTTAATTTACTGGAAACAAAAAGAAAATGTGTGGAGTTATTTTCTTTATTTCAGAAATCCAGATAGATACTTGATAAAGAAGCCCTACATTTTTGGATCTAGCCAGACAGTCATCTCTTCGCTGTGGAAAGGATCACAACTTGCAGAAGGCAGTATAGCTAGGTCTGTGATCTTGTACCACTTGAGTAGGTGTACTGGGAGGATGACTTCATGGATCCCATGAACCTGTGTCCTATTTTGACCCCAACCAAATAGCCTGGATTAAACCCATGGGTACTTTTGTTGAATAATGTCAGTTTTGATTCTGGTTTTTGTTGAAGTTGTATTTGCTTTGTTTGAACCTAATTTCTGAAATACAGTGCTACTGAGTATGAGAAGGGTGTGAACCGACCACCTTGCTTTACTCTGTGAGAGCTCCCAAGCACTGCCACGTTCATATCTGCTTTCCAACAGGAATCGTGCTGGTAGTAAGCACTCTGTAATGATAATTTATGCCCAACTGGACAGACTGGAGTGTTTTAATTGAGCTAAATGATACATTATGGACAATGATTTTATGAATTCGGTTCCCTTTCTGGTGCGTTGCTTTCTGAATGTTGACGGATTTTCAGAGGATGTTTTTTGGGGCCATCTCCACACTGATGTCAGTCAACAGCTCCATGCAGCTGATGATGGTAAGTTTGTATATATCTCAACTGAGTATCCTGACTTAGGATTTCTTTAGATGTTATGTAATACTGTTAACTCATTTTTCACTTGGTACCACATGGGAGCAACCTCTTCTAAAGAGACATTTCTGGAACATGTTTTACAGTTATTTATATCCCTCTATTGTGTTGCTGTTTGTTTGTTTGTTTGTTTTTTCACTAGGCTTTTGAAAAAGGAAGAAAACTTTATTTTTATCCCTCGTTCCCGTGAAGAGCTTCCAGAAAACTTTCCAAAGGAAATTCCTGGGATCTGTTACTTCCTTGAGGTCAGAAGTGGTCAGAAGCCACCAAAACCCTCCATCACGTCTGCCAGAGTGAGAAAGGTTTCTTACAACATTGGCACCATGTTCCTCCGGGAGACTAGCCTATGAGGCCTGCTGCAGATCAAAGACTTGTCAAAAAAGCACAAGCCCAGAACTGGGTCATGACAGGGGAGTTGAAGGTTCTTTGTATTTCTCTGCCGTGTCCTGAACAGGCAGTAAAAGCTCCATGTAATGTCAGGCAATAATCATTTTAAAAGGTGGGTGACTGCTGTCAATAAACAAAGTGGAGAGAGGGAAAAAATATTAAACAGTGTATTTCCACTTCCAGAGGAATTTCTTTCATAAACTTCAGCCTGGCCCCTCTATGGCAAACAAAACAAAACAGAACAACATCCCAGCTCTCAAATTAGAGTTTGGTTTTGTTTTGTGCAGAAAAGATGGTGGTTCACTGTAGATTTGCACCAGCTAAGCAGAATTGAGAGTCAGTTCTGATTATGCATTCCTACATTTAATGTGTTCTTCAGTAAGGTAATGATGTTTTTTAACTTTATGAACAAACATTTCATACATATACTGTAGAGCTGTTGTAACCTTCCTAGCAGGAGGAATTATGATTCAATACTGATATTGTAGGAATTTTACCTATTTTTATACATATTTCACTTTCTGGATAATTGCATTCCACATACTGTAAGTTGAGTGAGCTTAGATATCTTTTCAGATGTTACTGTATATTTCGTACATTTTGCCCATCAAATGTATTGTTATACAAGTAGGAAGAAGGCATTTCTTGACGTTTTTTGGCAACAAAAATGCCCGTATTTTACAGGAGAAAAACACACTTTAGTAAATCTATTTACCTGATGTTTATGATAAGGCTTTAGATGAACATTGTCTTCTTACATAAAATAATGTTCAGTATTTGTCCTACAGTGCTGTGTGCCCAGTCCTTCCAGGACAATGCAAACAAAGTGCAGAAGATCAATGTGTGGACAAACAGAAATGTTCTCTTCACTGGGGCTTGTTTCTCTTCTAAATTATCTGCCAAACTGATTTTTGGTAGAAGTCCTGAATTTCTTTTTAAAAATTGGTCTTGTGAAAACTTATTCTGAGAAATTCCAGCAGACACTGGAAGCTCTCTGGATACATGTTTTCCACATTTTTTTAAAAGGATTTGTGCTCCTAGTCCAGATTGATTATTGAAAATCCAATCTGTTAATAATGATTGCTCATTTGGAAATTTCCTTTATTGCCGGATTGGCTTGAAGGTCCCCTGCTTTATCTAATGAAGATCAAAAAAAACCAAAACCAAAACCAAACCAAACCAAACCAAACAAAAACCAACCAACCAACCAACCAAACCAAACAAAACCCACAACAACAAAAAACAAACCACAAACAAAAACAAAACATAACAAAACAAAACAAAACATAAACCAAAAAAAAAAGAGAAAGATAGTAAAACTTTCCCAGATTTAATGCAAATGGCAGTACAAGATTTAGATTAGTCCAGATAAATTAAAAAAGAAAACAATAAAAAAACCCCAAACCAAAAAAAACCCCCAATTCTTTGCTGTTGAAAATTAATATAGTATTACTGTCTTCAGTTAATTGAATTTGAAGAAAGATCTGTCCCCCAATAGGCTGATGTTGTTCTGCACTTCCAGATTGTTAAAGCTTGTGCAGTGATTCTGAAGTAGCTTAGCTTTATGTGAGCCTACTCAAAGCTCACTGTAATCAAAGGTAAGATTCAACAGCATTGGGAGGCATGAGAAACTCTACCTTTCTCTAATCTAGACCAGAAATGAGTTTGCTTATTGATTTAGTAGCCATAACATGAGGCATCCTATAAAAATAAGTAAATAACTTTCACCGTGTATCCAGATTATTCAGTTAGATCCTTCTGTAGAGGCAATGACAGTTGTGTATTTCCCCCCTTTGATGAGTGGCCCACAAGAGTGTGAGAACAAGGCAGAATAGCAGTGCTAGCCTGTGCTGAATGTTTCTGGCTTCCTTTTCATGAAGCCTTTCTGGATGAGAAAGTAGTGTCTTGAATCTATACAGACTTCAGCATATAGAGGACATCTAACTTCATTATGCAAGGGTGTTTTTTTCTTGCGAGAGGAGTACAGATGCATGGGAATTAGCCCAGAAACTTACTTAAATGGAAATCCACTGACTTTCTAGAAAAACACTGATGTTAACACCCTTGGGATTGGAGGAGTTAATCTTTTATCCGCCTCGATAAACAACATCTGCAACTCTATGGCCTGTCTGAAAAATCACTTAGAAAGACTATTCAAGCTTGAGGTTGCAGAATTTCCATCCAAACTACAGATCTGAGAATTTTCTTGCCAGGATGACAAATGTTAGTCTATAGTCATTAGTTTGCACATACACAGGATGTAGCATGCATTTTTTTCCCTAGAAACACCAGTGAGACATGCAAGCATCATAAATGGATCAAAGTTCATGTTTCACCACTGAAAGAGGAACACAACAGCTAAGAAATATGTGGTTTTGATGTCTATACCTAGTTCCCTAGAGTGAATTTTTTTCAAATAGCCATCAGCAGAATGAGATTTCATTCTGACTTCACTGGCACATCCTCATTGTTCAATAAGTGCTGATGTCAGAGTACCAATCTATGGCCAAGCTCTTTCTCTCTTCTCACCACCCATAGTTCTGTGTGATGAGAAAAAAACATAGAGGTTCAGACCAAAAGCTTGTGGAGCAACAACTTGTGTCTGACAGTTGCCAATAGGAAATGCCTTAGATTAATTCTGTGGCTGATCTTAATGGAAACATTTTCATAGATAAGGATGAAGAAATGCTAATTCTACTAGCAATTTGAAGAAGCAATCTAAAACAGTTTGTATCACGATCTTCATCCTCTCATAGACTCTTTATTGTATAAGGAAATTTATAATCATAGAGATCAGTGCAAAACCTGAAAATTGGTGTCAACATCACCATGGAAACAATGACAATGTTTGCAAATAGATCATCTAAGTCCCCATACTGGAGCAGACTTACTGTATAACAATATACAGTCTCTGCTTTTTATAAGCTTGTGTAAAGCAACATACCTAGAACTTCAACACTGCTGCTAAGTATTATGTTATTGTTTCTGTGTTATGACAAAGGAAGTTAATAAAAAAATGTGAGCTCTCCAGGAACATTTTTCTATGTCAGTGTAAAACAAATTTTCAGCACTTTTTAACTTTGTTGTTGCATCTTCTGCCTTTAATATCAGGTTGCAAGTTTATTTTGTTGTACACCTTTATGAAGTTAAATGGAATTTATTAGATTGATGCTGAGATGTCTATTAGGTGATAATCAGACTCCACATGTGTTCAATAACACTTACTTTTAGTGTTAGGGAAAATGTTCTCATTTGCCTGGCATTGGCTTCATAAATAAAAAAGTTCTCATAATGTTATACCTTGGGCTGATGTGGTGGAGAAGTTAGAGGTGCTGAAATGGGTGCAGAGATCATATACTGTAGCTGGAGTTCTTTCAATATTTTCCTTCCTCTAAAACATGATCTTTTGTTCCTCCGAGTAAGAATGTACACACTCGTGTTCCTTCACATAGCTACTAGTAACCACATCTGCTCTATTTTCTATGCAGAAAAAATCCACCCCCCTGAAGAGAGAGGGAGGAGATCTACTACATATTGCCTGTGCAAGGCAAAGGAAAGCTGATGTGAATACCTCAGCTGGGGTCATCAGTCTTTGCCACAAACCTGTTCTGTGCAGCTTCCCTCTGCTCCAGGCTCAGAGAGCCGAGAGACGTAGAACTGATCATAGGAACATATCCAGTGGCTGTTTTTTTGTACAAAAATCACAAGGCCTAAGTAAACAGAGTCAACAGTTATTCTCCCGAGCACTTTTTACAGATCTTGTGTCAGATTTTTCCATCTGATTGAAGCTCCCCATCATACAACTTTTTCTGTGATGCAGTACATAAAAGTCAAGAACGCAGAGAAAGAAGGAAATAGTGATGGAAGGGGTAGAATGGTGGATAAATTTTGTTCTGCATCACTCTGGTAACATTTGCCATTCAAAGACAAAAGTCTCTACATGGGAGAATTGCTGCTAAGCCAGGACTCTCCAAGTGTGGTTTTCTTGCAGGATCCCAAAGGATATATCTTTTTTTTTTAATTCCAGAGAGTCAATACTTATTAACTGTGATTGTGGTTTTGGCTTCACTGCTCATTCCCACATCCAGTTTCAGATCTGAGTCTGTTTATAAAGGCATTTTGAAGCCTGGAAACATGCCTCTGCAAACAAAAAACCAAAGCTTTTAAAACCTGGGAAATCTTTTATGGGAATTGCCTTGAAGAAATCCTTGTGGTTGAGTCATTAACAGGTCCTACTGCAGTTGTTGAATGCACATACCATTTCACAATGATGTCTCTTTCTGTGCTTATGGTGTTCCCTACCAAGACTAACAGCAGATCAGGCATGTTTAACATCACTCTTTCAATTTTTTTCCTGTATAAAGCAAGCAGTGCAAAACCATGACAAGTTGCATGTATTTAGAAGTATCAGCACTGCACTGAGGCTTAAACTCTGATAACCAAGTTCACATTGTATATTTCTTGCTCTGAACAGGTCCTTCTCCCAGGCCCTTTTAAAGTGAAAGTTAAAAAATATCACACAAAACTGCTGTGTGGAAGCGCTAACGAGTCTGAAACCTGCATCAGTTGTTGGGGCAAGTTTAACTGCTGGATAGCTTTCAGATTCTTCAGCTGCCACAAGCTGTCACACTTGCATGCTTCATGCAGACCATTCTGCCACAAAATCTGTAAGCCAATAGCAGCATTGAAAATTTAGGGCATTTTCTGTGTTTTCCACATCAGGTCTCAGGCCACTACCTCATCTCTGCTGAGTTCTCAGAGCTCACTGGGGAGAGCTAATTCCCTGTCCTGCTGCAGTCTCAGAGCTTCTGGCTTTGTTTTTGGTGATCTTTTGCAAAATTTTACATGTGTAGTATTGGAAATAGCAACATGCTTAAATTAGCAACTAAACAAGAAGCTTAAAAAAGCTTGTCAAACTCAGAAACAGTTGGTTCTCTTCCCTCAAGGTAATACATTATTCATAGCACTGTACTGGGATTGAAGGTGTCAGTGACAGCAGAGGCTGTGGACGAATTGAAGATGCTGAGTGTGCAGGAGACTCAACAGGCAGGAGTTGATCGGCTTCTGCTACAGTTCATAATTCTATCATCTTGCATTCTATGTCTTACTATTGGTCAGGCTTCTACTTTTCAAAAGACCTCCACTTTCCTTCCCGTAACAAGCTAGTGACATAGATGGTGAATAATTCCTAGCATAATATCTTACATATATTAGCATATATTGTTGACGTGGCTGCTTATATCTAAAGAATAACTGGGGTGAAAGGGCTGATCTTACTCTTCCTTGCAGCAAATCAAAAATTGCTGCAGTGACACTGCAGGCACTCACATCCATAGAGAGGGAGAAGACTGTGGTGCAGGTTGTCCTGGGTGGATTTGGGTGAAGTCAGTGCATTAGCAGTCTGTGGTGTGTTTTTAGCTTTCACAAGCACCAAATTTATCTGTGCAGATAGGAGTTACTCCTTAACAGTGCTACTAATTTGCAATGCATGAGCAGGCGTACAAAAAAAATCTGTTAACTGTTTAACCTCATATACATGATTGATCTTTTGTGGCTTGGCTGTTAATCACGCATGAAAGCAAGAAAACCAGTGAAACTGAGGAAGACAACAATTCATTCACCTCTGCAGACACTCATTTGTTCCTGTGACTTAGAAAGGTTGACCACCAGTTATCTGTGGTCCAGGTTAGTATCACTGAGTCACTATAGCAACAAAATGACCTCGGAAGAACAGCATGAGGCATTTCAGTCTGCTTCCCCCTGGGGTGGGGTTCACATTAGAGAGGCCAATGCAGCATGTGATGCAGAGTGGCAACTTTGCTGGTAGCCTTAGAAGAAGGATCAGAGGCAGATGTAAACGAGCTGTTTCCTCGAGGGATTTTAGTTTGCAAAGGTAGAGTAAGGCTGAACATGTTTTATTTTGGACAAAAAGATAAGACAGGGTTTCAGAGAAACTGGTGTCCTCCCTGGCTTCCAGGGAGACAGCAGAATTAATATGAATCAAGAGGGACACCCTGGCTACCTTGGCTGCAGCAATACCTTCTGCTCTCTGGCCCACTTTGGCATTCCAGCAATCATGTTTCCTCTGAAGACTGGGGGGCAGGTGAGTATTTCAGGAACTTGTCCTTTCTGCTCCAGATAACAGCATGAGGCTGCCTAAGTCCTTGAGTGTGCTTAACTTTCTCAGTGACCACAGATACAAATTTAGACTAGACATCTATTTTTTAAGATGGCCAAAATAAATGAGATTGATCCCACTGAAATACATTCTTGTTAGCCCAAGTGCTGTGTCTTAGATCTTCTAGGCTTGCATCTTTCCAGCGTGTTACATTGGCCGAAATAAATCAAATCAAATTAAGTGTCAGAAGGATAGATAAGCATATTCCAGGATAAATAAAGGTTTGATATGGTAGCCATGGTGACTGCCAAGAACATGGGCTACTGCACTTCTGCAAATCTCTACTTCTAGTGTCTGAACCCTTTACATGTGATACCAGCACTGCCAATCACAACTCCTGGATGCCATTTGGACTGTTATTTAGAAAAGCTTTTGAGCTTTGAGATCCTAGTGCAATTATGCAAAACCTCTGTGTCAAGTTCCCCTGAACTCTATGCTAGAATGCCTCCATAAACCTTGTTAGTTATGCTGTAATAGGGATGGTGATAATATGTATAAATTCTAAAGAGCAGAGAGACAGTTGTCAGGTTATCATTAGTGTACATTTTTTGTGCTTTTGTGAATTTGTAGGCCCAAAATTAACTTTCCATTAGCAGATGGTCTCACGTTGAGCTACTTGTTTTCTAGGTAATTATTCCTTAGCAATACTCTCTAATGACTACACTTGAAGCAATAAGTAAAGCCATGCCAATTTCTTCTGTGTAGACTCTTGTACAGCGCTTGTCACCCTAACAAACTGCCTTCTAGGAGAACATTAAATGGCAGAATAACACCCCGGCATGTACCGTTTGTTCTTCCATCCTCTTCCTCAGAGAAGTAGAGCATCTAGTGGAATAATGTGATTATATGGGATGGTGTATTTTTGTTAGAAGCAACATATATTTTTAGTAAACTTATTTAAATAAGGAAGAGCAAAATCAGAACTATAGACCAGAATTAGAAGAGAGTTTTGATTGTAAACAGTATTTTAAAAGATTGCTCACTGAGTAAGACTGGTTTCACATCCTAGAAACAACAGTACCAGTAAGAGATGTAAGATATACCCAGGAATGATAAACATGAGCAATAAAACAGGCAGGTATATGTAATGGATGACTTCTGCTTTATACACAACAGTCAGCAGATGCAAAAACTGATTAATAGCCAGAGAGGGCAAATGCTGGTTAATCAATTTTAGCATTTGTTTATAACCAGTACACCTCTAAGGTTTTACATTTTTCCCTCCCTAATGACATTGGAACACACTGTTAAATCAATATCAGTGTTTATGAGCTTATTGCAAAAGAACAAGGTTAGGAATAAATGACTATCAAGGAGAGATTTTTTTAGAAGTGAACAAGTGGCTGAGAGAACAGATCATATGAAAAATAAAAAGAGTCAATGACAGGTATATTTATTTTAGGAGTTTCTATGGCACTTCTGGTTGATTAAAATCATTCTGAAACTGTGCACTTAAAGCATAGCTGCCCAGTTCAGATTATTTGCATTTGTTGAGAGGAAGGAGGTAAAATTTTTAAAGGCACATAAGGGATATACTTCATAATCTCATTTTCTTTGCTTAAACAAAACCTCTTTCTGAAGGGAAACTTCTTGTAGGTCCTGCAAGTGTATAGATGAAGAAGCTAATAGAGAGAAAATCTCTGAAGAAAGCAAAGTATGTGTGTAGGAGAGAGCATGTGTACACAGATGTGCCGCTGTTTGCTTTCATCTATTTGGAAGCTGGATGGCCCAGAGATTATTCATACATACTGCAAGAAAGTACTGTACATAATGTCATAAACTCTCAAGGCATAAGGATGACTTTTAGAGTCCATAATCCTTAGATTTTTAGTGGAATTGCATGAGAAATGAACTATCTCTTAGGTTTTTACTTCAAATAAGTGTTGAATCTCTAGTTGCAAACATAATTGTGGTGGAAAAAGAAATTATAAGAAGTTTAAATGCAAAATGAAAGGAGTATTCTGCTTTTTTAAAAAAATTATTTGACTTTTGTAGAGATAGGACTAAGAATTCCTGAGTGAGTCTCAATGCTGAATGCAAAACTAGATGTGAAACAGTGCAAGTGAGGAATTTTGATGACTGCTGGAAAATTGGACATGGTAGCAAGAATGTCTTAAAAAGTATTTCAGGATAAATATTAGCTTTGTTTTGTAAGTAAATATTGTTTAGAAATACCTAAACTGACAGAGAGCTTAGAGTACTGCTGTATCATGGCAGGTAAGGTACAAAGTCTATGAGTTAATCCACAGTTCACACCATTCCTTCCAAAAGAGTCCTATATATGGAGTTTTCAAACGCACATTCAACCAAGAGCTCTCTGTAGTTAATTTCCAAGGGAGCGGTATTTCACCAAGCACCTTCTGCAAAAATGCCACACAGATCATGTTAGGTAAGGCCAAGATTTATCTCAGCTGGTTTATAGTCTATTAAGAGATACAGTGCATCCCAAAACAAAGCTTTAAATATGCTTACTGATAGAACAGCATTGTGCCTTGCACTGCAGTCTAAACAAAGCCCATTCTAAGCAAAATCCCCATCCTAATACATGGCATTTATATTGCCTTGATGGAAGATTAGCACTTCACTAAGTTGCAGCCATTCATATCTTTGATTATTCTTATGTCTCACTCTGCCAAAGTGGCCCTGGGATCCATTATGCTCTAGAGTGCTAAGGATTTGAGGAATTGTTGTAAATTTGATTAAAATTCGACTAGTCTAAATTTAGGTATCTAAAAATTAAGTTATTCAGGTGAGCTCCCTCTACAGTCAGTACAGAAATCCTGGCATTTCAGAGAATGAGCTTTCCAGGAGAAAGTCAGAAGGATGAGATAAACCACTGTCTCAGATGTGCTTTCGTCTTCTCTCCCAAGTGACCACAGTGTGGAGGTGGAGAACTAATTCAGATTAGCTTGCTGTAGGTGAGATGAATTCTGCTGCTAGTAAGAATGAGAGGATGTAAAGAATAGAACAGCAAATACATATGGAGAAAAATATGCCAGGGAAAGGGCCAGGTTGCAACCAGCGATTCAAAGGGCTGTGGCAGTAAAATTTGACAGGTCTGGCTTAGGGGTTTATCCTAGTTAAAAGAATATTCCTTTCAAGTAAAAGCTAAAAATCTGTGATTGCTGTCAACTCCCCAGTGTTGCTCCGAGATAGTACTGGTGTATTATCTGATGTATCCACCAAGAGCCACCAAATCATCATGCTATTTACTGCTTGATTCCTTCCTGGAATAGTGGCAATTAGGAAGGTACTTAAGGGATCCATCCCTCCCAAGAGTGGATATTGGGGTTTTTTAATATTGAAATTATCTTTTTTCCTCAAAATTTCCCCTCTGTCCTGAACCAGTATATAAGTTGGTCTCTGTAATCACTTGGGAAAGAACAGGGAGCAGAGGGCAAGGTGCTGGCTGAACATGCATTCACTATGATTATATTTACTAAAGCTTCTCTCTGACCTGTCTTAAATTGTGTTATTGTTGTCACACCCTTGGAATACCCAGATTCTCTGACAGGGTATTTTATTTGTCAGGCTCTGAAACGGGGATAAGTGAAAGGGACCAAGGTTGCCACTCTGCTGTACTGCTCCCTTCTGTTTGCAATTGCCATTCTGATCCTTAGACATCTGTGGTGATTTTCACCGCAGTCATGGTCATGGAGGCCATGGGAAACTTCTTGGGAAGAATCAATAGTATGCAGTCCTCCACACTGTGAACTGTCACTCTCCAGAGAAAAGGGATTAGAAATAGTATTGTCCTCAGGAGCTGAGAAAACTTTCAGATTTTCCATGTACAGTAAACAGTTTCCATAATTACCAGGAAAACAAAACAGAGAGTCAGAGTGGTGCAGCAGGGACGTCCCATCTCATACACACTGCTGTGATAATGAAATCCAAACCCTGTGGAATTGCAGGCACATTATTTTCACTTGCTTTAAAGGTCAGCTAAGAAACTAATTTCTCAAATGGGCTCATAGCTCTGAGACAATGTAACGCTAGTCATTTCTTCCAACAAATTGCAGTTGTCAGAGAAACTGGATTAGTAGCTCATGGACCTAAAAATAGACACAATGAGCTTGCCAGAGAAGGATAAATTGAGTATCAGAAGTGAAGATACATCAAAATATCATAACATCTGGAGAAAAAGCAACAAAAAATCCTCAACTGAAAGGAAGTTACCCATAAGTTTACATTAAAAATAATCTGAATCACAAAGCAGAAGAACAACAGGATTTACTCTCAATTCTCTTTTTTTCACCTTCTAGATCCACCTTGCTGTTTCTGCATTATCAACTGTATCAGTTTGGCTGCAGTCCTTTCAAAGTCATGTACATCAAGTTAGACACTGAAAGTCATGTTAAAGCCATGATTTGAATACTGGAAGTCTTTGGCTTGAGATTTCAATCTTCTTTATAGGAGGGAGGGGGAGATAATTTATTGCTAAATGTATGCAACTGAAAAATAAATACTAAAATACCAAACCCCAAATCTAACAACAGAACTACAGGGAAAGCAAAATTTCCAGACTCAGCGTATATTCACTAAAAAGTGGGTAATTATTTTCTGTTGCCTCAAACATTTGCATTTTAAAGAATTCTCTTTCGTGCCATGATTTTGAAAATTCATATTGCTAAATTGCTACTTGCTTGGATTTAACAAACTGAACAAAACAAACAATTTGTTTATTCTTCTTCAGTTACTTATGTTCCATAGCAGAGCAATTCCACCATTCTGCATATGGCCCAGAAGATGCAGCAATACACTGCAGGTAGGGAACCTCAACCTGTCTGGTCAAGGCGGAAAGTTCTGCAAAGTACAGGTTGGGTCTCAGCTGAAGACAAGACTGGTACTAGTTTCACGCAGTTTCAGAAGCAGACCTATGTATAGGCCAAGAGTACTCTTCATGGCTTTCTTTAGGAATTCTATAGTATCTGCACAGCTTCTATAAAATCTCTGCATTTCGGTTCTGAGGCAACGACAAGTGTAGGGTATAAATAATAACTTCTGTCAGCAAATCAAATCACTGTGAAAAATATTTATAAAGTATTTATGCTCATTGTATTTAGATATCCTATAAGCTAGAGTCTGTTTAGCAAATTCTGTTGTTGTAAGAGAGGTCAAGACTAATTCTGGTTTTGGGATTTAATTAGCATCAGCATCATTTATCTGGCATTCACAGTGCACAGTTACTATCATGGCATTAAGGTTCAGTGGTGAAACAGAAATGTCAGGATAAGCAGTACCAGCAGTTATCTACATTGCACATCCTACGCATTATGTACACATTCCATGGCATACTTTGTATTTTATAGTACATGATATGACTGCTTAAATATGTAGAACAGTTAGGGGGAAATAATACAAAATATGTGGACATTCCCTCATAGCTGTCTTGAGATACCACCTATCTTTGGGATCGTTCAGTACTAAATCATGCACCTTTGACATCCATCCTTCCTTTGGTGAAAAGCATGGCAATCATCATCCCTTTAGTTGTTAAATTTCCATTGCTTTAGAGCCCAGAGATTAATAACACAGCTATTTTCCAACTAAGTATTTAAAAATAATTGTAATTGTTTGGGTGGGGTTTTTTTCTGAATATGGTGGTCTCCACTTCTAGGACTGACTTTACATTCCTTCTTGATTTGATATTAACCTTTCCCAGTTTGCGAAAATTCTGCTAAAGTTCTTCTTTGCAGGATCTCCTCGTGTTTTGAAGACGCTATGTGTATTCTGTTTGTGTAGTTCACTGGTTAACATATTAAGGTATTATTAAGACATTTTCAGGTCACCATCATGGAGAGCCCAAGAAATGCTTCATAGCCACAAATAATCCCCTTATTTTCTTTGCCACTGTGCTCTGCCTCTGTGGCCAACTTCAGAGAAGGTACTGAATGCTAAATACTAAAAAATATCTGGTAGTTCATATTTATATATATGAGTGGGAAAATTTGTGATAAGGAGATACTTTTGCAAAACATGCTAGTATTATTGCCATGAACTTCATAGCCTAGGTGCACCAAGTCATAGTTCAGTCTCTTCCCAAAGCCTTTGAGAACAAATTGAACTTCACATGTGATATCTCGCCTAGAAGAACTGATAACACATTTTCAGTGGTCTGTCACTGTGATCCCGACTCTCTCATCTGATTAGGAGTCATGAAATTCATGAAACCGTGAATGGAAAATCTCGTACTTCTGATACTTGTTTAAAAATTTTTTCCAGGACTTAGCTGTAATTCTGAAATTGGTGATTTAACTGGCGATTCATTCAGGCTCATCTTCAATTCCTCTGCAGGTGATGTAGAGGAAAGTTAACTTTGATGCCTTAGAGTTCTATCTTTCAACTTTTCCCTTTAATTTCACTCTTGCCAAAGTAAAATCTGAGGGCTAATTCATGTCTAATTCGTGTTCATAAACTTCACTAATAACATTCAGACATATGTGAAGATAACTTGGATTACCATAGGAAGATGGATGTTCACCTGAGCTCATGATACTTAGTTCTAGAAGTGAGAAATTTAGGAAGAGTTATGCACCACACATTGTTGGTGTGTCATTTACTGAGGGCAAACCAGAGGATGGAAGTGCAGTGGAGTGCAGTTTTAGTCTCAACTTTGTGAATACTGAGAACTGCTACTTGTCTTGTTTCAAACTTCTCTGTTTTGGATGCTGGATAAAAGTATTTGTTACACCTAAAATGTGAAAAGTGATCACCTCAAAGTCTGCACTCCTGTGGAATGGAGAAATCTCCCTGAGGTGCAAACCCTTTTTGTGTAACTCTGTAATACTGTTTTACTGTTGTCTTATAAAGCCTCTCTGAAGAGACTTGTACAAGCATTCTGCACTAACAAGATTACAACCTTGCACTATCAACAATGGTTGCTTAGCATTAAAATAATCTTGGGTGCCATTAAAGAATGCTAAAGCTCTATTAGGGTTTAGAGCACTGTGACGTTTGTGAACCGAAGCTGTTTGTTCGAAATTTCTTGCAGACAAAGGATAATCAAAGTATTTCCATTTTAGTAATACACAGAGGAGGTAAGATCGTGTCCCTAGACATTTCTGTTAACTTAATGGTCAAGAGATTAGTCTGAACATTATTTTAAAACATCAGCCTGCAATCTACTGGAAAAGTATGTGGCAGGTTAGATGTTTTTAGGTTTTACTGTCAGATGGCATGAACAGAAAAGCTCAGAAAGCATATAAGCCAAGATCTTCCCACACTGAAACCAATGAAATAATTGCAAAATTGAAACTAGTTACTTATCCAGTAACTAGCTGTTCAGCAAAGGAATCCACCTGCCAACAGAAGCAGAGTCCATACAAGCTATCACATGCTGGATTTCAGTTTCTTTATTGGGATTTGTTTTGCAGACTTAGTGGTCTAGAAGTTCCAGTGAGTACCTCTGTTTGAAAGTTGCTATTTCAGTTATGACTGCTTCCCCAAACCAACCGAATTTAGTGCTAACCAAAGAATTATCTACTTGAAAACAAAAACAAAAAAACAAACCAACAAAACAAACACAAAACAAAACATTTGGTTTGGTTCTGTCATGTGTGTCTTTGACTGTGAGCAGTTGAAGTGCATAATGTGTGTACTACCCAGGCCTGTGTTGTGTCATTGAGCAGGTTATTCAAGGCCACAGCACCAGTATAACAGCAGAATTCAGTATTAATCCCTTCATGGGAACACAAGTCTATGTGAAAAATTGATGTGCCATTTGTGTAGGCCATGGGAATATTGTGTGCAGTGAACTATATATGGTCTTAAAAGCTTTAACATTCGTACTGCTCTTCTTATAACAATGTATGTCTGAATATCTGTGACCTTATGAGCTTCTGAAAAAAAAAAAAAAAGCAATCTAAAGTTTATTCTTCTTGTTTTAAGATCACTGCTTTGTGAGTTACTGTTTACACAGTACCACCTGCATACTGCGAGGGGTCTTTCTTCATGTGTTGCTGGGAAATGGAAAAGCAGATGCTACTATTAAATCTGGCAAACTTGCAGACATCTGTGAATGCCTATACTGAATCTCCTGATAACCTACTTTGTTTTCCTAGCAAATGCAAACAGTGCCAATAGCCTGGGCCTTCTTTAGAAGAAACAAATAATTTGTTAAATTACCTTGTTTTGTACTGGTTCTATTGTTACTTCTTCATTTTATCTTTTTGACTCCTTTTGAGTAGGCTTTGGTGATATGATTCTTCCAAAGTGTGACTGAGGGCAAACAGTTTGCCTTTTTACCTTTCCTTTTTCAAAGCCACTGAAGGCCTCAAACAAGAAGAAAAAACTTTACCAATGCAGGTGTGTTGCTAACAGGTAGCAGAAGGATAAATGAGCCTTCTAAGGGTGCTTCAGACTACCTTTTAACAGCATGCCTGCAGTGTGTTGTGACTTAACATCCTGCTTTCATGGTGCAACCTGCTATGATGGTGTTTGTTACAATGAGGTCCTTTTAGTTTGTTTTAAAAGATCTTACTTGTTTGTCACCATATTAGAAACAAAATGTGCACTCTATTAAAAAAGCAATATACAATATACTGTACATCTATTTCAATGCCTCTAGTTTTATGCTAGTATTCATATAAATGTTTATAATCAAAATACAGGTTTTCTTGTTCTTCACAGGACCAAGCAAAGTTTTGCCTTGTCTAAATACTAACAGTTGTCTAAATATTAAATGTAACATTTCTATTCAACAAATACTCTTTTCTTATGCTTCTAGTTAACTTGTGGTGGGCTGCATCCTCCTGATTCACCACTAATGCAACTGAAAGGGAAAAGTAGTGAGCTATTTCAGTAGCTTTGCACAGTACCTGATTCATAAAGAAATAGATCCAATATTTCATTTATGAGTTACTAGTGATCAGCAGACCCACAAGACCCCTTTGAAGTTCAGCTGAGTAAGTTCTGAAGTTACTCCATTGCTTATTCAGTTTCACAGTTTCTTGAGTCATTATAATGGATATATTTGATGAAGTCTTTGCCATAGACACTGTCACTAGCCTTTGTAAAAAAATTGTTCTAATTTCTGATTCCCATTTTAAGTGGAAATGCACTGTAATGGAGAAATTATCTGGATTAAAAAAAAATCGCACAAATTTTCTTCAAGTCAGTTCTCATTTTATCTGACCTCCTCTTCTGGTAAGCAGCTCACTTTAATTAATATTTGTCATACTAGAAACATAAAGAGTGTTCTACAGAGAAACTCCACTGAAGGACAATTTGCTCCTGATTGTGACCAGGATACCTCTATTTCAGAGCTAAGTCACTGAAGAGATGATCAAGGAAGACAGAGTATTAAGACAAATTGAGACATTTTACACAGAAGAAATGTGCATATATGGTTAGAAACATGCTACAACAGGGAAGTTATTGACTTGGGTTTTTTCTTCATTAACATTTGTTGATCCACATAAGAACTTTCATAAAATAGTTATTTCTTCACACACTTCACTTTTTGAAGTCAAAAGAGCTTCAAAGCAAAAGAAGTACCTGGTTACTTTGTATGAATTACTTAGTAAAGGCCATCCAGATGCTCAGTCCATCCAGACTGGCTTTAGTTGTCACAAAGGTAGCTAATTCACTGGAAGTCATTGACAGAATTTTTGTAAACACTGACATTAACAGTGTTTAGTGAACACTGTAATAACATGATACAAAACACATGAGTTCAGTTACTTCCTTGGCTGCCCAAGATACCACCCAGAATATTTATTATTCTTCTCCCATTGCTTAAAAAGGCAAAACATTAGCTTAAGTCTGTGTAATCATGTTCTAGTATCTGAAGACTCTATCTGGTAGTATGTTGCATATTTGTTTTCCTCTGACTAAGAAGATGATTTATCTCTTTTGTGATACCTTTTTCTTTCTGTCTGGAATTTTTTGACATCTTTGCAACCATGTCAATAGCTTTGGACTGCTCAATGCCTGGAAATCCTGGATAAAGGCCACAATAAACATGTGTAGAACAAAATTATTTATCTATGATGAGAAGTTTGGTATAGATATTTTAAGCTTAATGCTAGGGGCTGACCAACTTTTCAAGTGCCCTGGGATCACCTTATGCTGTAGAGTGGATGTGTATGGGCACAACATGTTGACATATTGCTCAGCTAGTGGAGACACATGGTCATGCATTTCAGTATGGCAATTCCTGAGGAAAAATGGAATTTGCAGCATTTGGATTTTCAGATGTTAGCAGAAGTACATGATTTGTATCACCTATTCTCTCTTGTGTCATGAAAACTATCTGAATATATAAGAAAATGAGAGGGGGAAAAAAAAACCCACAAGTGTGGGCAATTGTGAAGCAGAGTTCATTTATCAAATGTCATGTTCCACATGTGAAACTAACACCATTCAAATGCAGTGGTCAACACTGATCATCCATCTCATAGGGGCTGCATCTCAGTTTCCACAGAAAAATTTTTTACTGAGCAGCTGTCATACTGCCACAGGGCAGGAGGTGACTGTCCTTTTTAACAACCACTTAAGATTGGTTGCTGAAATGGTCAATACCCAAATACTCTGCTGGGACTTGGCAAGTAGGGTTTGCTTTCCAGCAAGGTTTTGTGGTAGGAACTTTGAATTCTATTGCAAATCAGGACTGATCAAAGGTGGTCCTAAGCCTTCACAAATAAAGCAGATTATTGCAGCACAGTCAAAACACTGGTCAGTACTGCCATGCCAGAAACCCTGTGTTCTGAACAATTGCAGTCTTCCTACCTCCTGGCAATCCTTGCAAAACAAAACTGTGTGGCTTCTGTTTTACATGATAGGAATCCTTGTTTGGGCTAAAAGTCTGCAAAGAGCTCTCAAACTGTATCCTACCCTCCTCGCTGTGCAAAACTATCATTGGTCTGATTTTGCAAGTGTTATATTTACTGGATAATGCTTAGTCTGTAAACAGTACCGCAGTCCAGCGTGTCGATGTGTAGTGCATTCCATCTAGGAACAAGACAGTGCTTTTTCCTGACCTGCATTTGGATTTAAAGCTTAGTTCCATGGGCCATTTGGGCTGCTGTCCCATGTGTGCTGGCGTGAACAGTGAACAAAGGATTCAGGGGCCTCGTGCAAGGGCCAGGCGTTGTGCCAATGCCAGGAGCCAGGCTTTGGGCACTGTGGCCGTACCTCATCCGGGGGTCATAACTGGGGCTCACACACCCAGTGTCTAATGCAGCATTCCAGGTATCTTAGGACTTATTTTTCCTTGCATTCTACACATATGCCTACATATTTTATGAATCAGGTCTGTGGTCAGTGTTTTGAACAACTCGTTTGCTGCAGTTTCAAGGGATTATTATCTCTTCGGTTTGCAATGTAAATAATATTGTATATCGGCTTCTTTATGATACAAATGCCATGTGAATTGCTTATTTTTAAAATATTACAGCTCTGTTATAGATTATTTTCAAGCCATCTGACAGTATTGGTTTAATGTACAATGTATCTGTATGGCATGAATGAAATTGCTTATATTTTGCAATGTCAAATATTTTTATTTTTGTGTTTTTTTTTTTTAATGACTTAATTTCATTCTATGCAGTTCCATAAATGTTCCTTAAGTGGTTCGTTCTGTCTGAAAGTATTGCTTTCTCTCCAGTAAAGCAGGCATAAAAATAGTATTCCTGATCAAAATCACCATATATATCATCTAGCAATTTCAGACTAGAAATATATGTACAAATATGTAAGCATTTCTAGTTAACCAGAACATCTACTATTCCTTCCTTGTTTTTCATGCAATGATACATTTTAATAATTTTGTATACTTTTTATTTGTAATTACTTGTGACTCATACACAGTGTAAATAACATGTTTCATTACGCAAGATTTCTAGATATTGAAGATTAAAAAAAGGTTGAATTTGTACATGAAAACAAATTGACAGTAGATTGAAATGGCATAAGATAAAGTGGTGATGACTATGTTCTGTTTATACTGTTCAATTTCCAAATTGTCTGTTAAAGAAAAAAAACCACATTTATTTGCCCTTTAATGTCCAACCATTTATTTGCAATATATTTACATCAATAAATCATGCAAAAATCTATTAAAAGTCATGGTGCATCATTTAAATTTTTTCTTTTTCTGTTGATGACTTACCTACGGAGAGCAGAATTTAAATACAGTAAAGCCCAATTCAATAGATACAGTCCAAAAGATATTTGTGGAAAAGAACCTCTATTCACTTCTAGATCTCAAACCTTCCTTTATAACCTGAATCCAAATTGATTTTTAAACAATAAACCAGTGAAATACATTACAACAAAATGCTACATGCTTAAGTACGTTTTGTGTATATCCCTTGATATGTAAGCTTTGATTTTGGTGGACATTGCCATGTAAAAACCTTATAAAAGCCTTTGTTCTGACTGAACCTTTGGAATTTTGAGGCAGAGCTTCTTAAGAAATGTAACATACATTTGGAAAGAAAATGTCAGGTTTGGGTGACTATGACAGCTGATTTCAGTGATGTTCAGTTCATGGTTCTGTAGAATAGTGCAGGACGAGCTTTCAGTCCTGGGGAACAAAGTGAGAAAACAGGTGATATTGCAGTGAACTGTCAGCATATTGCTACCAACACAAGAAGAAAGGATGCTGGCATGCTTCAGTGTCATCAGCTGTACAAACGCTGCTCATGTTGCCCACTCTTTAATTCCTTCATCTTTTCTGTATCCCCAACTGAGAAAATGACTCATTCTGCTCTGCTGTTTTTTTTACAGAAGACCATTAACTAGAATTGGTTGCAGTATTTTACAGTAGAGTGTGCTATGGGGAGAAAATGGAATTTCAATTAATTCAAAATGTTTGCGGGTGGTTGATTTTGACATTTTTGTACCAAGTGTGCTCGGCTTTTACATGACTAAAGCTAAAGCTAAGAAAGGCCTAAGCTATCCTAAAATTTCAGGGACTTTTGCCCTTACCACAGCTGACTTTAACCCTGGTGAACATTTTCTAAGAAGGAGAAGGATAATTTGCTAATTTCTGTCTTCAGTTGTTCCCAGAAATTATTTGGAAATTTTAGATGGGAATTTGAATAACTCTGGTATGTGGGACTAAGTTCTGATGCACAATGTATTTGAGAATACTTTGTGTCAGCTAGGAAATTATGACAAAGACAATTCTCAGAGTCTTCTTAGCTGGATGAATTACTCTTCTATTAACATAACAGTCCATTCTGAGATCTCACTTTCTCCAATTAAGTTAGTTTATGTGACTCTATAATTATAAGGAGTGTAAGGAATGCCTTCAGCTTAACACCCTTATACTGTCCAAATAATTCCAGCACAGAAGGATACAATGGAAATAAAACATTGTGCTGACAAGGACAACAGTTATGAAAAGTGTTGCACATATTTCAGAAATTTAATAGGCAAGGATTGCTCAGGTTTGAAAAAACATGGCTATGATAAAAATCTCTGAACAGTATTGTGAAAGGGGATAGAAAATGTTTATTCTGTGTTTCTTACAGTGGCAGAATTAGAGGGATTTTGATGAGGTTACAGGCAGCAGATTTAAAGCAAGTAATGCAAGAGAAAGTACTTTTTTTTTTCATAGAGTGTGTAATCAAATTGTGGTTCTCAGTGCCAATAGAACATTTAAAAGACTAAAATAGGAGCAATTAGGAAAACTGATGGAGGGCAGATTCATCAGCTGATTGGAAGCATGTTGAACTATGTGCTATTGTCAGCTCAGGATGCCACCAATCTTTTGTCAAAGGAATCTGGGAGAGTGTCCCATCCAGGGCTATTGTAATACTTTTTTATCCCCTCTTTGTGTAGCATTCCTATAGATATTGTTGCAGACAAGATACTAGGTAAATTGACATTTATAGGGAAGGTCTGGGTTTCTATTTTTATATGGGAAACACTGGAAAAAGAGAGTCCAGGATGATCTGTTGGCTGGAGGAAGATGAGAGTTTGAAAGTCAGACCAGCATCAGGAGGGGAAAATGTACTGCACTGGAAACTTGCTGTTAATATATAGTCTGGGTGTCAGAGTTGGTCAGGGAGAAAAGAGGTAGGCTGTCTTCTGGGAGCAAACATGCAAGGTGAGGATTGTGGACTGGAAAGGATATTGGCTGGAGCTGAGAAGGTCATCTGATCATTCCTCGTTAGGGGACAAATCAAAAAGGAAGATTTGTGCTGAAATATCTCAGCTCAAACAAGTTTCATGTGACCCTTCATGGCACTTTCCCTATTCCTAGGAAGAAAAAAGAACATGTGGACCAAGGAAATAAAAGAATACACAACAGTGGAGCAAGATTATGTCACAAGAAAGACTTAAGTGTCTTTCATCATGGAAAAACAGGCCATTGTGTGTTGACTCTATCTGAATACCTGGAGAGCAGGCATTGTTAGGATGTAGTCTGAGACATTGTCTATAACAGCTTTAAGCAAAAGGGATTGTAAAGTTTTCTTGCATGTAATATTCCTCCTTGATTTCAATCCAGAGGGAAGGAGATAACAACACTGAAAAAAGAAGTTCTTCTTGTAGGTCTACACACTGTATGTAAGAGCTGATCACATACTTTAATTCTGTTTTAGTAACCTCGTAAGATATAGGCATGTGTGAGATGCACAGGCTAAGTGGAACAGAATCTGAAGTTGAGGACCACTTTAATCCAGTATTTTCATTAAAGACCTTAGTACAGAGGAGAAATGACATCTGTTGATGGCACAAAACAGAGTTATGAACACAAGAGCCAAAAAACATAGGGGAAGAATGTATCAGTCTCCAGACTACATAAAATAGAAGTAAGATGAAATGATAAGTAACGTCTGCCAGGATTAATTGCAGGTATTCCTGTAATAACTGAAAATTCATAATTTCGAAATGACAGTAGAAGAAAAAGAGATAGAATGGTACTGACCTAGAAGTGTATGATTATATCCACTAATGTCATCTGCAAAAAAACAAGTGTAACCATGAGAGAACTCTTTCTGACAGATACATGTCAGTGCATAAAGTACTTATGAGGTCATATCTGGAATATTGTATGTAACTTTGATTATTTGCATTCAGAAAATTACTGTATTCTTGTGACTGACAGCAAGGTAAAGCCTAAGGGAAGTATAATTGTTTAATTAACCTGTTTCTTCCCTAATGGACTATGCATCTTTAAAAGGGCATATACATAAAACATTTTAAGTGTGTCTGACCTAATAATATATCTTTGAGTAGTGAACACAGCACCATCAAAAATGTTCAAAATGCTCACACTGATTTCTGCTCTGTAGGTTAAGGAGTGATGCAGCTTGATAATAAAGCCAGAAGATAAAGTCTGAGTTGCCAACAGGTGTATCTCTTGACAGATCCAGGTTGTGGTCTTTAGTTTCTCCTGTTTCATGCAGGGCTAGAATGAGCAGGCAAAGGGCCTTCAGCTGTTGCCTATACTCCTGATTTTTCTAAAAATGTGAGAAAGGAAGTTAAATATAATTTTTTCTGCAAAACATCTTGGTTCAGCTTCCCAAACACAGACCTTTTCTGCATTTGAAGTGCCATAATTCACCATGTTTGACCTCTAGTTCCTACACTGTCAAAGAGCTCCTATAGGTCCTGGGCCATATTTGCCAATGCCACATTGATCCCTTAGATGCTATGAAACAGTGCTCTATTCAGACATCTGAGTTAATGACACGATGCTGAGTTTATATTGATTTCTCAGATAAAAATATCACAGTTCAAAGGAAAAATGAGCTAACCAGACTAAGATCACAGGTCTTTCTTCTATCAGTGTATTTGATTACTTTTACTAGAGTATAGTCACAAATTATAAGATAAAGCTTCACATATGTTCCAGATATATATTAATAGAAATTTCAATAATATTCCTACCATGGTAATATAATGATTTGAATACTTTTACAAGCAAGTAAAACAGAACTATGATTTGATTTTATTAATTTGTCCCTTAAAATATCTCTTTAATTCTATGGAAATAGACATAGTATTGCATAATTTGAATCTTTCCTCCCATCTCAGTTATTTCTGCAAATATTAGTCCCTTCCTCTGGCTGCTACTTTTTGTGTAATGTGCATTATTGTAATTACTTTCAGAAAAATCAATACAGTCTTACAGTGCACAAATCCAGATAGACTGCTTGTCCTGTTATTTCAGTTGTCTGTCCAGAGCTGACAGTTGTTATACTTTGCAGTTGTATGGGAAGCTGAGCGCAATGCTCTTCAGCCAAAACAACTCTTGATTGTGCTACTGGCAATCTACAATTCCCTGTCACAAAGTCCTGTGATTGGCAGGATGTGGCTGCTTGTCTCCGAGTTTCATAAACCTTAGGTGGTCCCTCCACAGTGACAGTGGCCTGGCGATGTGTCAGGTAAGAGATAGACCTTTTGTCATACACTGAGTCACTCCAGGGAAGATCATACAGGTTGTTACTGATATAATTTTCTTGTTCCAATACACCTATAAATACTTCTTCCCAGTTTTAGGACTTAATGTCACATATTTCTTTTATTTCTTTCTTTTGTTACTCTTTCTTTCTTTTAGGTACCTGTCCTGTGAAATGCTAACCTGGTTATGACAGAATGTTTAGCTTCAATTCTCACCTCTTTTTCATGAGTGCTGGCTGCATTTACAGTTTCTGACCCCTCCAGTTTTTTCAGATCTGAAGACAGCAAACTGTTAGAGAAGTTGATGTGATTTTTCATTTCCATTACTAAACACTCTACTCTCAGAATTCCAGCAAGACATCCTGTGCTAGATATTCCAGACTTTAACAGGTTCTTCCTCCAAACAGATTCAGATCTTCTCTAACTGTCCTACTAACACAGAGAAGCATTAAAAAATCCTCAATGCATTGGAAAAATACTCTTTCTCACAAGAGGAAGCAGAGGGCAGGCTCTGATTTCTTCTGTCTTATGATCAGTGACAGAACATGAGAGAATGACATGAAGCTGTTTCCAGGGAGGTTTATGCTAAATATTAGGAAGAAGTTCTTCACCTGAGGAGTGGTTGGGCATTGGAATGGGCTCCCAGAGAAGTAATCACAGCACCAAGCCTGACAGAGTTCAAAGAAGCACTTGTGCTCTCAGGCACATGGTGTCACTCTAGGGACTGTCCTGTGCAGAACCACGAATTGGACTCAGTGATCCATGTGGGTCCCTCCCAGATCAGCATATTCTATGATTCTCCAACAGTAGAAACAGTCATCTGAGGCAAGAGGGCACAGTTTGGAGAGTCACATCTTCCTGTCGTTTGTCTGCTGAAAATACAACACAGCAGAGGTGAAGCAGACCAGGAGATTCCCAGAGTATGCAGAAGACTGGGAATTCTTCTGAATTGAAATTGGGAATTTCCTGACATGCACGAAATCATGCTTGAGCTAGTGCCTAGAACTGAACTCAAACTAAAATGAGTACAAATCCATCTGAAATAGCAGTCTAGAAAAAAAAAAAAAAAGAAGGGGGAAGGAGATGGAGTATATGCAAGGCTGAGTAGGACTTCCTAAAAGTAAAAGAAGAGATGCTACTGCTACTTGTAGAAAACTGTTCAGAAATTTGTTATCAGGAGATGCTGAGCTTCTGTTTAAACCACAAAATAGTAATATTGCAGCCCATTATCGAAATCTGTTGCTGAAACCCCATCAATAGCAGTAATAATAATCTTGAATTCCAGGATAAGCAGGAGTTTATAATTAGCTTGAACATTGAAAAATGTAGTTTATAAGGTGAAAAGAATTATCTTTTGATATCTGTGCTGGCATCCAAGGAAGGAAGACAGATTTTTTCTTCCAATAAAGAGAAGGTTATTGGTAGAAAAAGGATCTTATTATTTGCTGTAGGCTCACATTTATCTTATATTAGAATCAAGCAAAATTCTTGTCTGTCTCAGAAAAAGCTATGAATTTCTCAGATACTCCGGAAACTCAAGACATAATCAATTTTAATTGTAGGTAGCAGATTATTACCTCCAGGAAGTGTAATATAGATTATTACTTGGCTGAGTATTTGCTGTAAGCTCTGGGTCAAAAGGAGCTTGTGCAAATGTCAGTGGCGTAACTGATCTGTGACACTGGAAGTGTGTTGTAAATCAATATTTTCTTAATTGCATTTTCTTGAGGCAATTATATAGAAGTCAGAGAAGGATGGCATATTTAGTTTTAGCATAATTTATAAAAGCTTAACTAGTTCATCCATAAATTCACTGTCTGCAAATCATTAAGAAAAAAACCACTAGAGGTTTTCTCGTACTACTCATGGGCTGTGTAGTGGGTTTTGGTCACACCTACACATCACTGTGTTACTGTGGCGGGTACCCAGAGAGATGGTGGCATTGGAGTTTACCATCCCTGCACAGTCCCTCCAAGGCACAACCAGGAGGAGGGTGCAGGGACAAGTGCTGATATTTTGCACAGTGCTGTTTCCCCTTCTCTTGTCCACTGGAGTATATTTTTGTGTTAAAAACTGCTCATCATCACACATCACATCAAAGTGGTTATGAGTTAATGCGAGCAGGCAGCTCAGCTTGCTGCCCATCTCATTGCCCCATGAGAACTTCTCTGCCTTAATCACAGCAGTATCCTTGCTCATTTTCTTTCCTTATGTAAATAATTAATGCCATGAAAATGCATTCCTTCTTTAATCTGTGCACTGCAATTTTCAATGTCACTCCAAACAGTTAGGAACTTAATTCCTTAATTATGCTCCAGTGTAGTCAATTTTGAAAAATGTGGAATCTCACTCAGGAATGAATAGATGAGTGAAATGACTCACACATGACACTTAAGGCATGCTTACAAATTCCTCATCCCTCCCCACACTCCTCAGTAGATGGCATGGTGTTAATGAAGAAATGGACGTAAGTAGAAAATGGTCTTAGAAAGACTAATGTGGTTGAGAAATGTAGTAAGAAGGCAACATTTACATAAAGGCTAGGAAAGCAAAATAGTTGTGGGGAGGGAAAAAAAGAAAAGAAAAAAGAAAAAAAAAGAAAAAAAATGAAAAAAGGAGAAGAAAAAAAAAGAAAAGAGAACTTTCCAGTTCCCAAAGTTAAAGTATACAGAACTATTCACAACTATTATAATAGTGCCCACTGCAGGGGTTAAGAAAGCAAACAGATGACAAGAAGAATTACAGACAGTAAGTAAGGAAAAGCCTGTTTTGCAGAAAGACTATTCCATAGTCACATCAGATTGAGGAAAAATAATGAGGAGGATGACATAAAGACAAGGAACACTGTCTTCCTGATGAGTGGAAATGTGCTTTTATTTTTTGTGCAGATTCATTATTTTTTAATGGAGTTTCATTTACCATTTCACACAGAAAAATGCAGTTCATAATTTAGCTTTTCCTTTCTGTGTGTGGTCTTGATTTGGTTGAGCTGAACTTTCTTTGAATTTCTCTGTAGCAACTTCCACCGAATTTATACATAATTTTTTTTTATTATGTAAATGTTTGCTTCCTGATTATTTACTGAACATGACTCATGACTGCATGGTTTTTCAGTTTTACATCTTTGGTGGCCATTTCTGCTACAAAGAATGTTTGCTATAGATAATTCATTTTCACAGTGGTGAAGATATAAAGAATTCTTTCTTGGAATACTCAGAAACAAAAAAAAAAAAAAAAGAAAAGAATTTGGGAAAGTACTTGGGTGAAGTGACAAAAGAGAATAAGGTTCAAACAGATACGGCTTCAGCCTGTGAAAAATATAAGCATAATATGCCAGGACCTCCCATAGATAGTAGGGTAATGAGGAGCAAACCACAACTGTATGTGAAGAGAGAACAAGGACAGTAGAATTTCCACCACAACTGGCTGCTTTCAAAATGGGAGTAAGTAGGGAGGTGCCAGGGACACAATGAGTTTAAAGGCTTTACATATGACCTGTAGAGTTTAATACAAGCACCTCATCAAGTCTTGTCCAGAAAGGTGATTTGCCTGAAGGCAAATTATCTTAAGCAGAATAAAGGTCTCAAGACAGGGTACAGAACTCAGGTTTGTCAGCTCTTAAAACTGGAATATTTAATTGTCCTTCCCTATGGCGTAAGAGTAAACCCAGGCACGGACAGAGGCCCTGGTAGGGATGTTTCAGGGGTTTATTGCAAAGAACTAAAAAAAATAAATAGTGGGATATTAAAACCATGTACCAGGCACTGTTACATTAGCAGGTTTAATAAGTTTCCTCAGATATTACTTTGTTGTAATTCGCAAAATGACCATGATGACACTGGGAGTGTAGGTGACTACTGTGTTGGTGAGATACAGCTATTGCTTGGCACATTTGCTGTCACCACGGACTCACAGATAATAAACATAATTACCTCCATGGTACCAGCCAGTGCTTCTCCTCACATAAATTATTTTGCAATAGTGTGACCCATCCTCATGTGGTGTGCTGTGCTGTTATTGTATGTCATGATCCTATTTCAGCACAATATTAGCTGCACTGTATCAAAGCTGCGGAACTGTTGAACACAGCTCCTAGAAGAATTCAACCATTCATTTAATTCCACAGAAGGAAAAATTTGTTTATTGGCAGAACTTCAAGAGAGTCCTTGCATTTTTGTCTTGATAATGTTGTACGTTTTTCCCTATACCTTGCTGCATAGGCATGCTCACAGAATCTGATTTACACTTCTAGTTTTACACATATATCTGATTTGCACTTCTACCCCCTCTCCTGGGACAGTCTAGACAGCTTTACAAGACTGATAGACAGGAAAGTATCCTAAAGGCTGCCCTTTCCTGTCCAAAGCTGCTTAGGTGTTTAACATCATTTGACAATATCCATGAATCTGGGGAACTAAACTCGGTTCTTTGAGATGGCACAAATCCTTGGATAAACAGCACTGCATCAAACTGAAGAGCATGGTCTTGCACATAATGCATAGTATCAGGAAGCTGATAGAAAAATGTCAAGTTAGCTGATCTCTGGGAGCACAGCTGTTTTTTAGGAGCATCCTTCCTACTCTGCTTGCTAGTATAACTTTCCAGCTTCAGACCCTTTGTTGGCCAGTACCAACAATATTATCTAGAGTAAAGGTGAACAGATACTCCCTATATTCAGTCTGGGGCAAGGCCTGTTTCTAGTAACATAATCTTTATTTCTGATAAAGGAAGGTAATGGCACATGTCCGACTTTTTATCTCTGTTATGTTAAATCTTCCAAGAGATTGCAGAGCTGCCAAGACCATTCTCTTTTAGTGAGTGATCTGTCTCCTTTCGATCTCCAGTCTGACAACTGTCTGTTTCCTATGAGCACCACTGAGCATCCACCAGGACTTATTTGCCAGTGACATGAAATAGGGAAAGCTTGTTTTCCATGTCTGGATGTTGGCTGCCTTCCTGAAGAACTGCTACCAGGATTCTTTGTAGGATCTGATCAGGGAGATTTGGATGTAATCCACGCTATGCCTGATTGGGCACCACCTCTGTACAGTACACAGACTTGACTAGAGAAAACAGACATCCCACTCACCCTCGAAGGACTTAGAAGGAGAGCCTTTTGCTTCAAACTGCCTGGTATTCATCAAGGACACACTCACAGTTTTTCCTTCTCTAGTGAGTTAAATTATTTGTACTCTTCCTCTTATCTATTGTGGGGTTTTATACACTGAATTTTTTCCTTTGTGAGTCTTCTAAGATTATTATTAAGAGCACAAGGCTTCTCAGCAGGCTGCAAAAGGGAAATCTGCACTGGCACAAACAGCCCAGGTGCCTTCAGTTCAGGCTGTGAAATGGCTGTTGGCATGTTTCTCAGAGTGGTCTGCCTTTATTTTTCAAATTGATAAGCAAAATCCTAGTTTGTCAGAAATTTTTGTAAGTGTGAATTCATGCCTGAATTAGAACAAAAGAAACCAGGCAAATAAGAGTGGAGGGGAAAGAAAGTATTTTACTATGCAGAGAAATAAATGGCATTTTACATTGTCATTAAAACAGTTAAATATTTACTTGATTTTCCTTTGCATCAGTAATTTAGTAGATTCTCTCTGACTAAAGACTCGGATACCAATTTCAGTCCTTCCTTTGAAGATGTGGTTACCAAATATATCTACCATGGCAAGAATTACGATATTTAACTTGTAAGTCTGATATAAAAAGTGAAACTGGAACCTGGCCTATAGTTGAAACTGTGGTAGCAGCGATTTTACCTCCGTGCACACCCGGTGCACATAGTCACTTGCTCTCTGGGGACCTCAGGAACTCCACAGCCAGGATCAGCATAGATGAGGCACAGGACTGGCTTGGTTCAGTGGACTAATGTGCAACAAAGTGCTCAGCTGAACTACTGGCTTCACTATGAAGCATTTGACCAATTTTGACAGCTGCTCTCCAGGGAGATTTGAACAGCCCTGCAGACTCCCTCCGGACAGCTGCTGCTGTGCACAGACCAATGCATAGACACTGCTGCTTTGCCTTTGCCTGCTGAGGGACATCCTGGCTGGTGACTCCAGCCATCCAAAAGATGCCTTGAAGCCATTCCTGCAGCAAAATCGACCATACTGTACACAAACAGGTGACCTGCATGGTCAGTAGAAGGTGCTTCTGCAGGTGCAGGAATGATCTCAAGGAAAGTTCTTTGTATGTATGAAGGATAGGAAAAGCTTTTGCATTGTTTAAGAAAATCAGTAGGAATGGACCTTGCTTGTGTGGGTGTTACTGTTTAGGACCATAGCCCAGCTGGATATGAAAAAAAACCTCCATGAGTAAAGTTTGGAGTGTCTCACCTGATCTAGCTGAGGATGTTGCTGCAATGAACCCCATCACCAACCAGACAGGAACTGGTCATCCTGTATGAGAAATTCAATTTCCCTTGTGACTATTATCCTAGGTAGAGGTCTCAATAAATCAGTTTATCTAAAAAACATTCTCTGTCAGTATCTGCACCACTGTGGCAGAAGATTTCTCTTCATATGCAAAAAACTAATGAAGCCTTTATGGTAGAGTCCTAAAAATAACTGGTATCTCTCAGAAATGCATTTTAAAAGCATCAGTAAACAATAATGGATGCTTTACTTCTTCACAGGTTGTTAAGCAGTGCTGTATAATCTTAAAGCACAGGCAGTTCCTTAGTAAGCTAAGCTATTGATGTTGTTGGCTAGACTTCACGAATGAAGATTTTTGGGATAAGCCAAAGTTGGATTTTTTAGGTGAGGCACAGTGTGCACGGAACTGGCCCCACTCCCTTTTCTCCTGAGGCTCATTTTGCCACAGCCGAGCACGCTCGGATGGTGACAGCGAGTTCCTCGGGATTCGAACCGGCGTCCTCAGAGGAGGAGCCGGCTCCAGAGGCGGCGACTTACACCATTCAGCCAACGCCCGCTGCTAAGCTATTGATATATTCTTTATAATTGTCCCATTAAGCATCACAGTATCTTCTCACACACTTGGGGTGAAATTCATATGCTCAGCTCTCAGGAATCTACTACTCCTTTAAAATTTATCACCCCTCCAGTGGAAGAAAGGCTGGAGGTCTGACCACAATGGATAAAATGAATTTGTATGAAAATAATACTGTAGACATTAGCAGGTGTCCCACAGATATTAATTGGGTTAGCTTATTTCTGTATTCGTAACAATAAAGGTTGACATACCACACCAGTGTTCTAGAATCTCACCAACTGGAACAACGCTAAGAGAAGAAGCATATTCAATTCATAAAGGTTTTAATTTGGAAGAAGGATATGAAAGAGAGAGAACTGGCACAGATTCAACGGTGAAAATATTCCTATCTGACACATTTGCACAGTTTTAGTGCACAGCCAGTCTTATTGAAACAAAGCTTTACAGATTTTTTTCTGTGAAAAATGGCTCGCAAAAGCTGATAGTGTGCTGACATTTCCTCTGCCAAGTGGGAGAACTGGAGACACATTGCTTCTGTTAGTCCAGGTTATCCCCAACTGCTGTGGAGTTTCTGAGGAATTTCAATAAAGCATGATGTCGTCAGGAAAGAAAATATTCAAAGTTGTTTGAAGTTTTTTGTTTGTTTGTTTGTTTTTGTTTTTATGTGATGGGTTTGTTGTCAGCTTTCTTCTGTTTATCTCTCAGCTTCCTGTGGCTTGATGAGAAATACAAGGTCATTTACCAAGTCAGTCCTATATTTACAGAGTTCCCATTGCATTTCAGTAACCTCAGAGGACTTCTCAATCAAAAATTCCTCTAACATCATGTTAAGACAAAATATTTTTATTTATCCAAAGAGCATGTACTATTTCTACCAGCTCTCTTCCTGACGAGTTCAAACACTGTGGCTGATCAGTGTCCTGTAACTGTGATTTTTACCTACATGGGTCATATCTGGAGCCTAAAGAGTAATGTTCCAGAAATGCAGAGCTTTCCTGTGTTGGCTAGGTACCAAATGCATGACAGCCCAAGGCAAATGGTTGGATCCCAATCAGGTTGTATGCAACTTTGAGCAAACTGATCTAGGAGAAGGTGTCCCTGCTCATGGCAGCATGAAACCAGATGATCTTTAAGTTCCCTCCCAGCTCAAACCATTCTATAACTCAATGATTGTGTGAGCAAGCCTGAATTGTTGGTTCTGTCTGTTGGCAATGTAGTGATCTAAAATCTTCTAGTAATGGGCACTGTTTTTCTTTCTTCTGACATATTTTGTTGAGTTACAGTGATATTTCAGGAGATGAGAGAAAATCTGCATTGCTAAGATTTGTGATCTGGGGATTTGGCTTGTCATTCTTGTGCCTACACACAGGTTTTCTACTTGCTCCCTGCCTGGCCTGCTGTGCCCACTCGTTTTGATACAGCACTCCACCTGAGGTCAAATCATCCAGTGCTTGATGCACCACCCAGGGAGAATCTTTTTGTGCCACAAATGCAGCAACAGTGGGAATGTGGAATGGATGTCATGAACAACCAACAATGCCCTTCACCTACCCTGTTTCACTGTTTGGATGCCCTCTACAATGTGGATGTTAAAACTATTTCCACATATAAGCAGCAGATACAGCCTTTTCAGTCTATTCCATGTACAGCTGATGGTATAGATACAGCTTGATGACACAGCCTGATGTGGGAAGGCAGTCTGTGTACTTGTCCTCATCTGAGAAAATAGGCACAGGAACACAGGTTTGGAAAAGCCACCCACAAATAATATACTTATGGGCAGTCATTGACCAGTTTACCCTGCAAAACCAGAGATAGAGGTGCACTATAGGTTTCTGACAGCTGAATCAACAGAAAGGGATATATGTGTTTTCCTATCCCTGGTTTGTGTCTTGGCAGACACCCTTACTGCTGATAAATCTATGTGGGTTTTAAAACATTGTAGTACTAAGGATATTTTTTGTATAACGTATTCCTCAACTTATCAGAGACACCCAGTGTGGTTGGATAGATAAAATAAAGAAACCTCAGGGCCAGCACAGCAGGATCATGCCAGAATTAGCTGGAAATTTTAAAAGTATGGGATATACTACAGTAATGACTAATAATTTCTCCAGAAGTGAGGATTAACTACTGTTAATTCAGGACCTTTCCTATTTTCTTTGGGTGAATGTAGATGGAAAGCTAATGACGATGAACTGATACCTTTCAAGGTTTAAGATTCCTTACCTGAGACTGAGAGATCCTGCCTTATCCAAGGTGGAGACACCCCTCATTCGCAGCAGATCCTTGGTTAATGCCTGATAACATGCTAAATTATTACTAGTGGAATCCATGTAGTTATTTCCTTTAGACATAAACCATTGTCCAAGTCTGAGGTTAAGACTGGATTTATTTGCAGTCTTGGGTAGAGAGACCATGAGATTAATAGTGAAGCCATGGAAAAGGCCCTTGAGAGCTGAAAGAAGGCAAAAGGTCTCCCACTTTCAACAAATGGCAGTCTGGGGAACTATGGGGTTGTCTGCCTTACTTAGATCCCTGGGAAAATTATTGGGCAAGTTCTGTTTGAGCATATTTCTGGAACATAGAAAAGTGGGTGAATGAGAGTCACCTTCAGCATAGTTATCCAAGGGTAAATTTGGCCTAACCAACCTAAAATTTTCCATGGTTTTAGACCAATGGGAGACAAGTCACTTGCTTTGACTATAACAAGACTTTCAAAACTGTTTTTTACAATATTCTTATAACTCCTTTGACATTATGGTCTGGATGGATGGACCAGCAGACAGGTGAATGATTTGGATGGTCAGGCTTACCTGAAGCTAGTGGTTAATGGGACCTCTCTGCCTGGAGACTGGTAACAGGTGGAGTGTCATAGGATCTGTCCTAGGACTCCTCTGATGTAATATCTTTATCAATAACCTATAGGATTAGACAGTGAACTCTCATCAAGTTTGCTGATGTCACCAGAGTGTGGAGACCAGACAATCTGCACCAGATAAGGACTTCTATCCAGAGGGTCATGGACATCCTGGAGGAACAGGCCAATGGGAATCTCATGAGTTTCACTAAAGCCAAATGACAGCCCTGCTTCAGAGAAGGAAGAGGCCGCTGCAGTAAGGCAGGCTGGGGCCCACTTCTTGTGGAACAGCTTTGCAGGAAAGATTCCAGAGGCCCCAGTGGGCAGCAAGCAGGACATGAGCCAGTAACAAAACACAGAATCACTGAATGTTGAGGTTGAAGAGACTTCTGGAGGTCATCTAGTCTAACTCCTGTGAACAAGCAGAGACACCTAGAGCCAACTGCCCATGAACACATCCAGACAGTTTTTGAGCATCTCCAAGGTGGGTGACCTTGATACACTTTGATAAGATCCCTCTGAGCCTTCTCTTCTACAAGCTAAACATTCCTTGCTCTGTCAGCCTTTCCCCATGTGTCAGGTGCTCCAATTCCTTAATCATGTCAGAGGACTCTCTCTGGTACATCCATGTCTCTTTTGTACTGAGAAGCCCAGTTCTACAGATGTGGCGTCACCAGTGCTGAATAAAAGGGAAGGATTACCTACTGCCTGGCAGTAGTTTATCTAATCCAGTCTTCTTTGCAGCAAGGACCAAATTCAAGTTAACGTGTCCACCAGAACCTGCACTGCGTTTTCTTCAAAGCTGTTTTCTGAGTAGGTGGCCTCTAGTGTGTGCAGGTGCCATGGGGTTGTTCCTTTCCAAGTGAAGGACTTCATACTTCTCCTATTTGAACTTCTTGAGGTTGTGTCAAGAAGTTCTCCAGCTTGTTGAGATCCCTTTTGAAGACAGCACAATTCTTTGGCATATCAGCCCCTCCTGGCTTTGTGTCACCAGAAAACTTGCTGGTGGTGCATTCTGTCCCATCATTAATGAAGTTACTGAATCATATTGTGATTCTGTGGTCTTCTAAGAACTATGGCTAACTGCCACATGCCTGCTGTCCCCAAGGAACCTTTTCCTCGTTCCTTCAATTACCAATTGTACTTTATATGTCCCCTTTACTGTATTCTACTGTGGCACTATTGTACTCATTTAGGTACTTTGAATTACATCTGCTTGACAGACCACTTGCTAAATTGGAGAGTGGTTAAAGGTGGGCTGAAAACTGCCTTTTATCAATACAGAAAAGAATTGTGGGGTTTTTTTTGTTTTGTTTTGTTTGTG
>VXAU01002130.1:448414-611571 GCA_013399695.1 Formicarius rufipectus | reverse complement strand
TGTTTTGTTTTTTTTTTCCCACTGTGAGGATATACATAGAAATTTGTAGAGCTTGATGTTCACACAAATACATTTACCTGTGTGTGGGAGGGAAATGACTCATCTCTGGATTTTGAAAATCGAAGTGATGACTGAATTGTTTTTTGGAGACAAGCTTTTACACCATCTGCAACTCTGTCATGTTACTGAGAACAGACACAAAATGCAATCAGAACAACACGGTAAAATAATGTGAGAAATTCCATTGGCCGTACTGTGGGAATCTTACTAATAGCAGTGAGAAATGCAGTTTATAAGAAAAATAAGCCTGGTACTGAGAGCCTTCAACATGTTTCTAGAAGATAGAGATTGGGTTTAGCACTGCAAACTGAGGTTTTATCTTCCCTCTGACATTCTTGGTGGTATTATTTCATGTAACCATTCAAATTTCATTCAGCCTTGCAGAATCCTTGACCTCAATTGCACCTCTATCAATGTATTTGCTCAACAATCATAATTATCTGATGCAGGGAATAGATTTTATCAGTTTTCATTCTGCCAGCTTTCAGGTTTCCTGGAATATGTCCTTGTTCTTGCATTACAAGACCCAGAAAACAGAAATTCTCCATCTACCTTTTCTATCACATTCCTTTGTTTAGTACAGTTATTTCTCAACTCCCCTTATTAATTTCCTTTCTAAAAGAAATAATTTCACTCTTTTCAATGTCTCTTCAAGAGTCTGCCATGCTCTCAAGCCCTCTATAATTCTTTGCAATTTTTCTCCAAAAAATGGTGGCTAGTGTGCAAATTGACACAGAATTGCATTTGTTTTGCGGTGTTCTTCCACAGCACATTTTTGTGTGCAGTCTGACGTATAGTTTGATTTTTTTCCATCACTGTGGTGCATTAACTAGAAGTTCTAGTGATCTATCTGTAATGCTATGCAGCTTCATTTCCTTACATGGTAAAGCCAACAGATTTCTAATTCAACCATTGACAGACAAATAGTTTGAGGGGATTTTTTTGTACTTACCAACTTCACATTTCACTTGTCTATATATTGTCTATATTGTCTGTCCCGCATTATAAAGTTCTTTGTCTCATTTTATTTTCCTGAATAGACTAAGGAACTTTATCAGGTTTCAGATTTTGTGGACAGATTCTGTAGGTAAAATTCTGTCAGTTCTTGTGTATCATTCTTGTTCTGTGATGGTGTTTTTCTCTTGTGCGTAGTGAGACTTCAGTTTTGGTTTTCTTATGCTGGGGATGTTATATTCCTCCTAAAGCAAGCAGACCTACCAATTTCTTACATTTCTTGTTTTCTACAGATTCACCCATAAATAATACAACTCACAGATGGAGAAAGGAACAAATGAAAGGAGTTAAATGAATTTCCAGCTTAGTCCCCTGCATTTTCAGATTATCACGTAGAATACATTAATTGTCTATAAAATTATCAGTTCTCCATTCTGCCTCCCATCTCAACACACAGAAAACCAGGAAAGGCCATATTTAAGTTTACAAATCTTTTTAAAATTTGGAATTTTACCTGTAGTGGTAATAAAAATTCTAAGAATTTTAAGGTTCAACTGTTTATGACTTGCTTGTCCATGGTACAGCTTAAGACCATCAATATGACCTTAAGACAAGGAGAGAAAGAAAAAAAATTAAAACATCTTACAGGAACAGTTACAAGGATTTTGTATGTACTTCTATGTAGTGTTTTAAGATAATAAAATTCCAGGTGTATATTTTTTAGAAAAAAAACACATCACGGAAAGGTTTTGAAATCACCCCTTGGAGGTTAACAGCGGAGCAGATATCCACATGCAGCCAATGGAGGTTGCCATCCTGGAGTAGGCTCCTGGAAGGACCTGTGGCTCCATGGAGAGAGGAGTCCATGCTGGACCAGATTTGCTGGCAAGACTAGTAACCTGTTATTAAATGGCAATAAGTTACTTTCCTCAAACTGATTCTGTTTTGCCTATGACAGTAATCAGTAAGGTGTCTCCCTGTCTTTATATTGACCCATAAGCTTTTTTATCTATTTTGTCTTCCTATCCTGATGATGAAGGGGTGATAAAGAAACTGTTTGGGCCTCTGGTAGCCTAAAAAGGACGAGCCCATCCTGGAGCTCCTCTCTGTAACCTCAAAAAACTTAACATCTATCAGACATGGACTTTCCAATCGAGAATATTTTTTGCACGCTACGCATGGTCTCCACTCAGTGGTTATATTCAAATACAGAATCACCATACATTAACTCTGACATAAATAAATGCTTAATCTTCCATACTTCATATCTTCATGCCTATGCCTAGTGTTAGCTATCACAGGTCTTTGTGTAGAGAGATTCTAAAGTGTTTCTGTGATGGATACACTGTAGGAGGCAAGAGGACTTTATCTTTTGATACCACCAGTGTGTCATGCTTAGTTGTGCAGGTATTCCTATTTAGAAGTTATGTCTGTATTAGAAGTTGCATCTGTACTAGAAGTTGCCAACCCAAATGACAGAAGCAGAGGGACTGAACAACTGAGTCCATTAGTCATTCTGAAAGAGAGCTTTCAAGGCTCCTGGATGTGACTTTCTTAATGAAAAAGTGATAGAAAAACTTTTCTTGTTGTTGAGGCATTTGAATAGCTGCTGAAGTTGGCTTAGGATTTTTAACACCTTCTAGAAGTACATTTCAAAAGAAGGTGGTGTGTTTTCTTTGTGATTTTGTTGTTGTTGTTGTTGTTGTTTTGTTTGTTTGTTTGTTTGTTTTAACTGTGTACAAGCTCCAGATGCTGAACAGGTCAGGGAGCTGGGAAAGCTGACTGAGGAATACAGGAAAGTGTTTTTGCTTTTCCCTCGTTTATGCAGACAAGGTGACAGAGTTGAAAGAACATTTTCAGTAACAAATACTAAAACCTGAGCATGGAGTCAGTTCTCTGATAAGAAGATGGTCCATCTCTTCTACCTTAAAATGGTATGAAACAATAATTTAAGCATCTAAATATTTGGAAGTCCTGACTTCTTCTATTGTCTTTTTTACTCATACTAGCTTCTTCTAAACCTCTTGAAAGCAGCCCAGCAGAATCAATTTACCACCAAGAGAACCTAACATTAAATTAGACTGGTTACAAAGAAGAGTGGAAAAGCAGAGGAAATCAAATCACAGAGATCCATCTGAGAAAGAGGCAATGTGTGCTGTGAAGCACAGATAGTTAGCAGAACAAAAAGGGCATTTGAACTGAAAAAAAAACCTGTAAGGCATGTAAAACCTGTGATTGTTTCTGAAGCAGTTATGTTATATTGGTACTGAGATCAGGAGACAAAAAAAGCAGTAGAACAGCCAAGGCTGATGGCAGTAAGCAGCGAACAGGAAAATGACTTTCTGTGCTATGAGTTGATGAGGAAAAACTGAAAGCAAGGCCAGGGACAGAAGGAAAGATTTTAAATTAGTTTCCTAGAAAATATTTCCTTCTAAGTGAAATGTTAACAGTGAAGCAGATACAGGAATTGCCTTGCAATGGCTTTTTGATTAAAAAAAAAAATGGTGCGTAGATTTTATTGGGTTGTCAGTGGAAAATAACATTATTTTTTTCTCTCTTGAATGCATTGCAGAAATTAGATTCCAGCTTCTGAGCCATGAAAAGCAAAAACCTGTTTAACATCATATTCCATCTGAGAGGAGCAAGCCTCCTGCTGTATCGTATAGCACTAAGGAGAGTAATGGACTAAGGAGAGTAATGGAATGTGTAACAACAGGGGTGAAATCTTGAGATAACTGAGTTTTCCACATGTGACCACATATGTCCTTAAATCCACTCCAAGTATACTTATCCCCTGGAGGGGTTTTAAACAGATTTGGCTTTCACTCAACACTCCACATTTTATAGAGATCGATTTCATTGCACTGAGACATCCCTCACAATCTCTATTCTCACGTTCAGAAACAATTTGGCTTTCTATACCAGAGCCCAGATTTGATTATGACTGTGCTGGAAAGTATTTGGGAATGTTAAAATTAGAGACAACTTTAGATAACAAAGAATGCAGAAGCTCTACTCAACTTTCCTGTTTGGAGGAGAAATCTGGCTTTAGATCTGTACATACTAGTTTTCCAGCATGCCTACACTTATGTCCATCTGTTGGGTGGCATGGTGCCCAATCTCAAATACGCAATAGAAGTTTCAAGGAGGAGCAGGCACCAAGCAAAGTGGGCCTGACAATGCTAGCCTTCACATCAGAACAGCCCACAACAAGCTATGTCTATCAGCACTATACAACTCTGCAGGATGCCACTTCTGTGATCCATCAAGGTGTTGTTCCATGGGGAAGGGGTTGAGTTTGACAAAAGTTACTGGAGGCGCTAGTGGGTATGTCATGCCAATGCCTTCTGATGATGATTTCTGAACTCTTCTCTTTGTGGTAACCCAACATTTTCTCTTGGATACCCTGTAAACAGCCACAAAACAGTGAAAAGCTTTTTGCTGGAAATAAAAAAGTTGCAGCCCACTTTTTTGTAACTCTCTGCTCTTCATCTACTTCTGAGCTTCTCCTAAAGACTCCCTACCACACAAACCTATGGAAATGTTTGCAGCACGGATAAAAATGTACTGTTTTGTACACAAAAAAAGGCAACTTGCTTCTCTTCTACTAAGGGAAGTAATGAGTCATGATTTAGGAATCGTTGACTACCAGAGGCAGAGCTGTATGAACCCAGGAAAGAAACTCCTTTCAGGGAGTAATTTACTAACTCTCATGGGATAAACTATATAATCAAATAGCCTGATTTATTTCTGAGCAGAGAGTCTTCTGCTGCCATACCACCTTTCAAACGGTTGGTATGCAAGCTGGACCTTGATCTCACTGTCGTCTTCTTAAAAAAAAAAAAAAAAAAAAATCCCTGAATAGATAATTTACTGGTTTACTACAGATTTGTTGAAAGTCTGAGTTTAAAAAGCTTATTCAAGCCATAAAGTTATCTTTTCCTTTTATTTTCTTTTTTTTTTTTTTTCTTTTTTTTAAATAAAATCTTGCTTCCCAGATGAGTGGCTGCCTCATCTTGCCTCACCTACCCACCTAACTCTCTCTTCTGTATCTCAAAAAATGTTAGGTATAGTCTTTTGAAACTTCCTAAGGTATCTGATTGAATTGGAAAGAAAAATATATTCTGGGTAGAGAAAAAACATGACACAATTCAACTTGATATACCAGGAGGTCCTTTTCCTCAAATAACTGTCTTTTAGTATTCAGTATGATTATTTTACAGCTGTCACTTATGGTATCCCATCTTCTGGTTTCATTCACATACCTGGTCAGGTCAGTGACAAAACCCTGATGGCCAGCATGTCTTTTGATGAAGCTCGATCTGACTGAAAAGGCATGCAGTGATGGGCCAGGGAAAAGACTGACACTCAAGCCTCATGTCTTCACACTAGTCATAAATAGAGCCATCCACATGTATTTTTCTTTTCAACAAATTAATATTCTCTGTTGCTCACACCTGATTAACATGCAGTGCTTACTGGAGCACTTACCCTTTTAGGGAGACAAAATCATGAGCTGCCAGAACTAACAATGCACTTATGAGTTTATAATTGAAATTATGAAAGGCATCAAAAAACTAATTTTCAATTATTTAGTAATTGTTTCTGCTGGAAAAAATAATTGTAGCAATTTATCATCGGTTCTTTAAAGAAGAGATTGCTTTAAAAAGTCTAATTGACTCAGAGTAACTTGAAAGATATTCTTTGCATGACAATTAAAGAAGGAGGCACTACAGTATGGTAAAAATGAACTATTCTGAGTTTTTTTAGTAGCTCTTTTGCAGTGATCTGTGGCTGGACTGGCATTTTGTGTGTTTTTTTGTATCTGACTTACAAGTATGCTTTTGTTAAGCTCTAATCAAACTATGTTGTTGGTCAAACCCATGACTTATCAGCAAAATGATGTCAGGTACTACCATCTTGCAGTACTAACAACTTCATATTAAGTATTTGGGCACACATCCAAAAATGGATGAGACTGGGGAATTAACACCCTTTCCTTCCCCAAAATCCACACAGGAGGTTGATTTTGCCTTACCTGATCTGATAATAGCCCTGCATCTAGAATGGTCATTCTTTTTCACAGTTCATTTTTCCCTTCCCCTTCTCCTTTCTCCAGAAGTCACTACTGTTAGTTGTGGCCATAATGAATTAGACACATGGTTTTGATTTACTTTTTTAATTCTTAGGTGATACTTTTTTTAATGGAGCATTGAGAAATATTCTCTTTCACTTCTGTATTTGAGGGTAGGATTTAAATAAAGGTTCAGATATCTGTAGATATGTGACACAATTCAAGTCCATTTTAGAAAAGTCATTAAAGCCACTCCATTTATTCCAGTTCTACTGCATAGAAGGGCTGCTCTCTCTCTCTAACTATAACACAAAGATTCTTATTGACACCTTTGACCTCTAAGTCAGGCATAAAAGCTCCCATTATAATTAAGGCAGATTTAATCAAGTCAGCCAATGTAGCGTAGAGAGTTATTTACCTGTCCAAATGCAGGTCCTTGCTCTCTGGAATCCATATCTATACTGGCCACATCCACACTGGCTACCATCAAAGGCCAAATTTCTGACTCATTCAGGTACAGAAATTTAAGAGCCTAAATCTTCAGATAAACTGTCTGAATTCGGTAATCTTCAATGTGTCTTGATATTTATTTGTGCAATAGACATGCTGACATAAAATGCTCTAATAATCACTTTTCCTTGCAGTAGACACCCCTTTTTTCTGAGAACAAGTTAAGGGTGGGAGCAGGGAGAGGTTGCTAACATCGTAAAGTCTCAGGCTAAGAATGGAAGCTGTTGTGCTCAACAATGGTGTAGATTTTACAGAAGAGTCCCAGTTTCAGGCACCTATCACTTAGATAAAACAGTGCTGTACGTAGATGTGTGTATATGCAGAACCAAGAATCAACCAAAAAAAAAAAAGAAAACAAAAAGTGTCACAAATCTTAAATGTTTCTTTCACACTTGTAAAATTGTATTAATTTTCTTTCCCTTTTATTTATCAGACCAGTCTGCTGTCTTGCCACTTTTTCAAGGTGGAAAGATGCATTTGTGGAAATGTCCTGCTTTGTCCCTCTTCTTCCCCCAAAGGTCTTCCACACGTGAATAAATTATATCCTTTCTTGTTCATTTCTTATTTTCTTCTTTTAATCTTTGTAGAGCATTCAGCCACATTTTCTGTTTCCTTTTAAATCTAATTCTTACTGATTTGTCCCTTGGTTTCTTTTTCCCCTCCTGTATACCACAGGGCTCACTTTGCTTCTCCCAAAAGAAGTGTATCAGCTTGAATGCAAACTTCTATTTCTTAAAGATGAACTTTGCTTATATATACTTAATGTCACTTCTCAAATATATGATGCATCTATTTTTCATTTTTTCCTTAGAAAACTAGAAATTTCTACTCTGTTTAAACCAAAATGTCTGTGTTATCTGCAGAAAAGTAATACAAGGGTTTTTTTTGTTTGTTTGTTTTTTGTTTTCCCTTTAGGCTGCCACCTTGTATTTTCAACTCCTTATTTTAGCAGTTCTTTTTCGTTAGGTTGCACTGTAATTGTTCCTCATTGTTACAATGAAATGTGAAAGTATAATCATCCTGCTGACATTTCTTTTTCAGCTGTTTATTAAAAAGTAATATGAAATGTTGGTAATATGATGCAATGTGTCTATTACAGTTAAGGACACATATATATGACAACAAAAAGAAAATGAGTAAGGGCAACCTTTTAAAAATTTGAAGAACAGTGTAAAAGATATTATTGCTCAAATGTCTGAAAAAACATGTTATATTACACATCTACAGAAATAACATTGTCAAATATGCTGCTTGACTCATACTGAAACACTGGAATATTTCCCTACATATTACATTAGTACACGGTGAGATTTATGTATTTGTTTTCCAAAGAGCTCAATAAACCTGATCATATATGACTGGATTGCTAAATGCCTACAAAATTATGACTCCCTGAGTTCAATTTTTTGCTTCACTGCATGAAACTACTGGGAAGAATGGCCTAATCTCTGTGTCTTTCTCTAGCAGGAAGAATAGAGGTGGAGAGGGAATGAAGTTACGCTGGGTATCAAGCTAGTCAAGTGTAGCTCATCTTCAGCCCATTTGAACACAATGTCTCCATCTACATATGCACAAAGTCAAGCAAAGACAGCAGCAGGTCTGCACACATGAACAGGGGTCTCAACAGAACCCAAATACTAAAAAGAAAGTATGCAAGATGTGGCAGCAGGAAGAGGTGACCCGAGGCACTGTCTGGGAGTGCACAAAGTTAGGAAAGCCCAAGCCCACCTAGAGTTGAAACATGAAGATCAATGAGAAAAGGTTTCTACAGGTACCTCAGGAGCAAAAGGAAAAGAAAGGAAAATGTGAGACTGATGCTGAATGGGACGGAAGATCTGATGCCACAGATATAGAAAATGCCAAGGCATTCAATGCCTTTTGCTTTGGTCTTTATTGGTAATATTTTCCTTCAGGAATCCCGGGCCCTTGAAATCAATGGGGAAGTCTGAAGCAAGAAATTAGTTAGGGGAACATTCAGGCAAAACCAAACATATGCAAGTCACTGGAATCTGATGGGATACACCCAAAGGTGCTGTGTGGGAGCTGGCTAACGTGAGACTGCTCTCAAGTACCTTTGAAAGACTGTGGTAATCACAGGAGGTGTTTTGGAACAGGCAGAAAGCAAATCCCACTCTGAAGTGGCACTCCTTGTCACTCAAGACAGGCAAGCAGGAGAATCCTGGCAATTAGAGAATGATCAGCCTCACCTCAGTACTGAAATAATCCTGTAGACTGTTTCCAGACACATGAAAGGCAGGAAGGTCATTGGGAGTAGTCAGCATGGAGACACAGGATAAAGTGTGCTCTAGGAATACCTCAGAGGCCAACTAACTCTGGCCTTTAGTTAGGTTTTGGCCTTTAGTGAATAGAATTTGGTTTATTTACTTCCTCCTGGATGTGTTCCAAATTAATGGTTCTCAGGCTAGGAAAAGATCTAAGATTTTTCTCTAACACCTGATGAAAAGCAAAGGGCTGATACCTGGGTTACATGTGTCAACACCTGCCAAATTATCTCAATAAAGGATTCTAAACCCAGATGAGATTGCTTTCCCTGTATTAAATTTGCAGATGTGAGGGTCTGGATTTTTCATCTGTTTTGAAAACTGATTCATTGGAGAAAGTGTTACAGAATTTAGGACCTAAATGTAGGCACTCTTCATTTTAGTCTTGGCCATGGATTGGGCTTCTACTTATGCTTAATTCTCTTTTCTCTCTTGTAGTATTTTAAAGCATATGGCTCAACTTATTTTGTGTCTTGCTAAATGTGTCATCTGAGTAACTCTGACACTTAAAATGTTAATCAGATGGTACTCTTCTATTTGACAAGTTAGGAATATGACATTGTGAAACTCTTGGTTTCTTAGATGCTGCTAAGTATATGCAAAGTATTGTCATTTGATGGGAATTTCAATTTGCCATCATCATGCATTGTATCAGAAAATATAAACGGATCACCTTGTGCTAACTAGGAATATAATAACAAATGGGGTAGTTATTCTACTTTTATAGCACTATAAATGAGAGCAGAAACTGAGTATTAGGGCATTTGTTGTCAGGTTGAAGCCTGGCAATTGCATTTCAGTTCCTGACTGTATGAGGTAATTTGTGGATTAAAAGATACTGAAACTCATTTTTCATAGATTATGGTTTATATACATTCTTCACTTGCTTCCTCTGCAGTGTCCCCAGGTTCTCTGTCTTCCCTGAATTCCCATGATACCATCCAGTTTATCTCTCTTGCTTCCCCTACTACCAAACTTTTCTCTTGCTACCATGTTCCCTGTCTGATTTCTGCTTTCAAAGCAAGAAACAGTCAGGTCATGTAGCTAGGCTGGAATTACAAGTGCGCTTGTTGACTGACCATCTGGTACTCATGGCAGGTTGGTCCATTGTCTCTTAAATCTCTCAATGGATAAATATTGAATTCTAATCTGCTTTTCCTCATTATCAACCATCTGTTGATTTTCACAGAACTTGTTATTTCTGGGCTCTCCTATGATGTCTCTCCCAGTTTAACTGCAACTGAAGTTAATCAACAGGTTCAGAGGTTGCAAGTGGAGTGAGCTAAGTTATTGTATTCCCATAGCAGAACAGATGCCATAAAGATAGTTTCCATGAGGAGACAGGATAAGGAAAGCATAGCAAAGCAAAAAACAGAATAGCTGCTGGAAATCATTCTTTTGAAAACAGAAGACTACAGAAAAACTAGATTTTTTTTTTTTTTTTTTGCTTAGGTCTTTATTCTGTTTAATTTTTAACTTTGTGTGGTGTTAAAGAAGGAAACTGACAATTAGTAGGATTCATGACTTTCGAATTATATGTTTAAACTTATCTTTCTATGTCATTCCATAATGACTGTAAAGAAGGATTTTTAAAGATTAATTTTACTCCATCACAGGTCAAATGAATCTTAAGTCAATGTTCACCTCTCACAGAGTAAATTAGATAGCAAGAATCCCAAAATACAAGACTAAAAATAGTTCAATCTGACTTTTTCTCTGAAACATTAAAAAAAAGCTTTTTTACTCTAAGAGTGATCAAACAGTGGAAAAAGCTTTGCAGAGAGACATGAAGTCTCCATCCTTGGACATATTCAAAATGCAAAAACTGGATATAGAGTTGAGCAGCCTGCTCTTAGTGACCTTACTTTGAGCAGGGTGATTGGACTAGATTATCTGCAGAGGGGCCTTTCAATTTCAATTATTCTGTGATTCTATGATTCTGATTTCTTTTGCTACAAAATGCATGTCTAAGAAAAAGGATGCTATTGATGGATGTACCTGCATCTCGCAATGTTTCTTTCAAACTCGTTATCTATTTGCCCACCAGGCTTAGTGTTTAGGCAGTGAAAGACCTATGCAGTACTTATACATGAACTGACATCATACAAAGTCGATTGTCTTGAAAAGGTGATGTTTACTGAAGATTTCCTGAGTGTTTTCACAAGTGACAGGTGTGTGTAGTGGAACACACAACAATCTTACAGTAGATGTTTAACCATCCTTTTAAATCTGAAACACTCTATTCCTCAGTGTATCCAAGTTCTCCTGTGAAGGGGTTCAGCGAGGAAGAGTATGACCAGCAGCAAATGAAGACTGAATTATTGAAAGCTTGCAAGGACTTGACCTGCTTGGGGTTCGTTGGTCTCAAAAGACTGCCTTTAAGGCTGCTGAGAGAGCTAACAGTCCTTGCAAGTCCACTCTCTATCATCTCTGAAAGATCGTATAAATATGAGATGAGTCTTCAATGACCAGAGGAAGGCATGTGTGGCACTCGTATTCAGAGTGGGCCAACAGACCACCCTCAGGGACTACCTCTTGTTCTGCCTCACTTCAGTCCTGAGGTAAATCATAGAGTGAGCCCTCCTGGAAGACACTGCCAGGCACATGAAGGATGAGAAGATAACTGGGAACAGTCAGTATGGAATTGCAAAGGAAAAATTGTCCCTAATGAGTCTGAATGTGAGGATGACAGGACACTGGAACAGGTTGCCTAGAGAAGTCGTTGATACTCCATCCCTGAAACTGCTCAAGGCAAGGTTGGGTGGATCCCTGAGCTCTTGGTGTAGTGGAAAGTGAACCTGCCCATTGCAGGGCCTTAGAACTAAATGATCTTCAAGGTGCCTTTCAACCCAAACCACTTTATGATTCAATGACTGCCTTTCACAATAAAATGATCCTATGACCTGTGGATCACTATGAAAACACAAGACCACAGCCTACTCTGTCAGTGGTTAATAAAACTGAGGTTCTGATATTCTTTTTTGGCTGGGTTTTTGTCTTGTTTGTTTGGGTTTTTCTAATTTTATTTTTATTTTTTTAGTTTGATTTTTATTTGTTCATTTGGTTGGTTTGGTTTTGTTGTTGTTGTTTGGGTTCTTTTGTGCTTAATTCTAAGTATGCTGGTATAGCTTGAATACCAGTATTTTTATTGCAGGTACTAGAAAACACTGAAACCTGAGCTGATTATCAGTCAGTGCTAGAAACAACAGATGAGGAGTGAATTACCGTTGCCTAAACACAGCAGATCTGCTGCTCTTCCTAGTTCCTCCTGACATGCCCACAAAGAGTGGACTTTCACACCTCCAGGTCAAAGGCTTGGAAGCAGAGACAAAACTTCTTCCCTGCTTCTCTTCTCCTCCTCATATAAATAAGAATATATCTACATTTTCCATTCTCTGTGTAAGTATTATGGTTGAGATCCACATGTACACTAAACACTTGCAAGATCCATTCCTTCAGGGAAATAGGCAGAATGGGATAATATTTTTTCCATAAGCAGTTTGGATTGGCTTGCATGTAATATAGCTTGAAGTCTTTCTCTAACCTTCAAATGAAAGCACTGAGTAAAACCTCTGAACTTTACTCATCACATTAAGTCCATCAAAACTGGACCAATTAACTTGCCCTTAATTCAATTATTTGCCCTCTAGATCTTTCTACAAATCCATTTCTCCATTTTCATTTTAATATTATTTCCAGTGGGACTTAATATGAAATACATTATTCTAAAATTAAACCCTCTGCAGCAGAACTCTTTACCAGTGCAGCTCTTTCATTGGTAATGGATTCATTTGTTCCCACTTCAAAAAACCTTCCATTATTCAGGTATTCATTTTTATCTGTACATATGTATATCTTAAAAGATATGAAAGTAACAAAAACAAAACCAAAAAACCCTCCACCAAAACAAAACAAATAAACAAACAAACAACCCACCAAATAATTAGATCAGTGGAAAAAACAGCTGCAGAATTCACAAATTGACATACAAAATGAATAAAAGCTCAGAGACTCACCATGAAGTCACTTTGTGATTTCCTTATCTCTAGTCCTAAAACTTAGTAATGCAAGATTGCCATTACTATTTACAGGCCACAGGGTTTGTACTAGGCAAGGTTTGTTTACACTTTTTTTTTACCTGCCTCAGGTTTTGTTTTCATGTAATTATGAAAGCAATTTTTCTTATGACCAACTAGTCCTGCCTGACTTATTTTACTGTTGGTTGTCTATATATGGTGAAACTATAATTTTTCCCTAGATGGTAGTAGCAAGGAGGGGTTCTGTGGAAAATGAAATACTTAAGATTGTGACTTTATAATGTGTTGTAGAGAAATTCCAGTCTGTCAGATAGCAGAGACCTGGAAAAATGGGTTTGCAAGATGCAGTGGAGGATATTGCAAACATGAAACGATAAGAGATGGTTCTAGTGCAAGAGGGTTTCTCACCAGTTTAAAGAAATGTAGATAGAATAATGAAGACAAAACTGTGTTTTGGAGAAATAAAGAGTAGAAAGGAACAGGATACCTAAAATGCACTCTATTCAGTAAATTCCACATAGCATGGTATTGTAGACCAATGAAGAAAAAGAAAGTGTAGAGATGAGCTAATAATAATATGAAAATTACCCCAAGTAGGTCCAAGGGTAAAGAAACTGTCATCACTCCTTCTGGTGAAGGACACTTGATGGTAAGAGCTCGCTGAACCTTCTCCACTCCCTTCAGACTGACACCATCCACCTGTGAGTCAGAGAGGCAGTGGTAGCATGACCGTGACACTGAGGGGTGTTGTACACACAGGGATATATGTGGGTAACAACTGGAACTGCATTATTATCGTTACTGAGAGCTTTTTTCTTGTATAATAATATTACTTTTGTTGTTTGGGGTTTTTTGTTTGTTTGTTTTGTTTGGGGGTTATTTTGTTTTGTTTTGTTTTGTTTTGTTTTTTTTGTTGTTGGTTTTTTTGTTGTTGTTTGGTTGTTTTTTTTTAATTTCTGAAAGTTTTGTTTTTGTTGGAACTTGCAGCTTATCTCTTCACTAGTTTATATTAAGACAGAACAGCTCATATAAACTCTCATCTGCAAAAATAGGAAACTACATACAGTGATCCCCAAAGCCTAATGTAGTTCGTTGTTCTCCTTTGTTTAATTTAATATAATGGTATGAAAGGAACTTCTAAGTGATGATGATTCATATTACTCAAAGTCTTTTGCGTAGAAAGTGAGCTTTAGTCAGACTCATTTGACAAAATCTCAGTACAGCAAAACAAACTGAAGGAAATATAAAGGTGGCCCCCCTCAACCTTTTTATCTGCATTTGATTTGCCAGTGTTGAATTATTGTTTTAGTACTGGTTTTAATCAATACCATTCCCTGAAAAGAGTGTAACTCTAAATAAAGTAGTTCGAGTTAGGAAGTAACTTCAGTACACTGCTTTTGGCCCAGATAGAACTTATTCCACATCTCAGCCTATTTGCAAATGCAGGCTTAGGAATCCTTGGTACTTCCACCACCAATCAAATATATATTACCACAGTATATAAGCATAAATCTCCCTAGAAATTCAAGTAGCCCTTTGGCATGCACTTATGTGAGAAAGGATTCAGTATTGTCATTTGCCTAACAGCCATATAATACTGTGATGGAGGTAGGTGAGATACCTGGTGGACAAACAACACAGTAGTTCCACACAAACTCCAGCAGAGCACTTCCTTCTATCCACATTAATGGAGTGTGAAGACCCAAGGTTTCTCTTCTAGTGCTTCTCCAAGAATATCTGAGTGGCTGGACAAAATTTCTGTCCCCATGGCAACTGAACCACACCTCTGGACTTCAGTGTAGGCTGCAAAGAGTGCACACATGCCTGAGTCCCTGATTTTTGTAGCTGGACAATAACAGTTCAGGCTATAATATCTGCTGTTGGCTGTCAGGAATAACCTTCCCCTTCAGAAAAAGCTTTTTTTTCCCCTTTGATTTAGGAAAGAAGATCAGAAGTCTTAGGGGACACTTCGGTATATGCTTGCCTATTTGCATTTCTTTGTTGCTTATGTTAGTTTTGCAGCAAGAATGACATTAGGAAAATGCTTCCATCTTTTCTTACATGGAGTCATCTTTGTACTTTTAAGTTACAGAAATCAGAATCATTTTGTGTGTGAGAGTGGGATGGAAGGAGGAATGAAAATCAGCATGTTTCTAAAAAATGAAGAATCATCAGAACTAAACCATCTGTGAAATAATACAGAAATTGCATCTAGCGTTTCTTTAAGTCTGCAGGCACAAGGTAACACTGAAATATGGAACTCATCAATGTGGAGAAGCATGATTTCGTAGAGGAAACATGACATCTGTAGCAGCGACATCTGTAATCTCTGCTGCAATTGATAGATGCAAATCTTCCAACCTTTTGTCCAAGATTTATTTATTTTTTCATCTGCCTGACCTGATCACCTTCTGGCAGTCTAGATGGCACGATTGTCATTGTGGCTTTTCCCTCTGGTCTCTAGAACAGTAGCTTTTGTTTGTCTAGTATAGTAGTCCTCATTTAAAATTCCTGGCTACTAAAAATGGAAAGAATAATATACTATTTATAGTAGGATTTATGAATCTTCAATAGTAATAGTATTTCATTTTGGCCAGCCACTGAGCTAAACACTTCATGGCCTGACAAGTTACATTGTGGTGATACATATATTCAAATGGAAATAAAAAAGGCATAAAGGCTCTGAACATCTGTTAGACCACTACATAAACAACAAAGTCTAAGGTTGTTTTGTTTTTGTGTGGGTTTTTTTTGGTTGTTTTGTTTTTGGTTGGTTGGTTGGTTTGGGGTTTTTTTGTTGTTTTTGTTTGTTTGTTTGTGTTTTTTCCCCCTCATTGATGTTGAATACTTATTGAGAGATAGAGTCATGTTTGTCATAGGACAAATTCATCACATGAATCACTCTTCCGCTCTGGATCACAGTGTTGTGAATGTCCCAGGCAGGTCTGCTGCAAGAACTAAATCACTATATCCTTATACAGACCAGTACAACCATGGTTAAGGGATCAGCATGTGATATCTAGGAGGTGATATGTGATACCCAGGAAGCGGCCATGGCATGACTTATGTTTCTGTGAGGGTGCAGCCACAGGGCTGTGTTCAGGGGCATGCCTCTAACTTTGTATGTCTCAGAAGTTTATAGCTAATTAGAAGTGCTTCAGATGATCAGTAAATTCTCCTTTTCTTGGAGAGAAACTGAAGGGACTCTAGAAATTGACCCATAACCTCCAGCTGCCAACATTCAGACAGAAATTTGAAGAGACAGAACTCTAAAGGAATGAATTCTTACTGCATTTTGAAACAGGAAGTTCCTTGCTGGCCNAAAAATTAAAGAAAATGCAAACAAATTAAACCCAGGGCCAAAAAAAAAAAAAAAAAAAGATCTTCCAGGTTTCCAGATCACAAATATTTTTGGGTGAGCTAGAGCTAAAAACATGGGTCTGACAACAGAGAAGTGTCTAATCCAAGGGTAGAGCCTGATCATTCACACCACAACTTGGACTTTGGACTCACCCAGGAACTGTTACCATTTATATGCTGGTGGCAGGTAAACCTTGTCTTCTTTCTCTTCTGTCTTTCCCTTGACACTGAAAAGTTCCTTGTATAGACATCTGACAACTAAAGCTGTATAGTAAAGCTACACCGAACCAAGGTGATAAGAGGCAGATGGTTTCCTTGGAGACTTCAAAGCAAATTTTAGAGCAATTTCTCCCCACTCTGGTACATTTCAGTATAACACTCAGCACCTGCTGGCTGGAAAACTGTATTTATGGCCACTTGAACTGGCTAGGCATGATCTGAATTAAAAATAAAGGCGACCAAAACTGCCTTTTTCAGTCAACAACCTCATCCATGGAGGTACCCCAGACATAACCTCAAAGCTCCCCTAATATCCAGGTTTCTGGTGTTCTCATATGAAGCAGTTGCCTGACTAGAGAGATGACAAAACCCCTTGCCAAGTCTGCAGTGAAAGATGTTTCTGACCAGAATTTTGGTTTTGATCATCTACTTCTTTAAAGTCAAAAGGAATTTAAGAACAGCAGAAATTCATCCCCTTCTATCTATATATCATGGTTAGAATGTTATAGTAAGTTTACCTAACAGTATTACAGGAGAGATGTGAAGTCCAGGAAGACGATCAAACCTTTAACTGGACTTTTACAGGTAAAATGAGAAGAATCATTTGGACTTGAAGTAGCTTTTAACGAAGCCTGGAATTCCACAATTATCCATTAGAGCCTGGATCTAAAAAATGCTGTGTCTTTTTTTGTTTGTTTGTTTGTGGGAAAAATTTGGAATCATAGCCACTAAATGAGTTTTGTATCAACATGTCTGCAGGCATATTAGCAAACACACCTTCTCAGGCACGAATTAATACAATCACATAAAATTATGCTTGTCATGATGTTGATAAGGTCAATAAATCCTATATACATAAAAGGCATAAGATATGCCTGCCAGTATAAATGAGATGAACAATGAAATCATCCTATGAAATTCCCTGCACAATATTGCAATTGGTATTGACTTCTGAAACCAGAAACTCTTAGAAAGGCTTTCTAAAGGACTAAAAACTTTCCATCTTAAAAGTGTATGGCTAAACATAATCATGGATATCTATTTTAGTTATGAGTGTTAATTAACAAGAATTAAGTATGTGTAATACAATTCATGTAACAAATATAATAATATTCAAACAAGATTTATTCCTTCCATGTTTACTTGATTAAAAATTGTAAATCTGTGTAGTGTCAAGCTCTCCTGTTTACATTCAAGAGAGAAAGAGTCTGTATGACCTAGAATGGAAATGAAGCCCAAAGATTAAGATCTGCTCTGTGCATAAGATTACCTTGTAATAAGTTCTCTCTGCTGAAAAAAATCTGAATTATGTAAAATATTAATTCAGATTTTTTGGTGCTTTTTCCTCAGGATTTTGCTCTGTCTGTTAACCTTAACTTGACAGAATTGCATCAGAGAAAACAAACTTGCAGCATTACCAGGGCTGGGGTAGTGAGCTGCATATTGTGAGAAGATAAAGATAGAATTATTTTTTTCCCTTTTGAAGTACAAACAAATATTGCTGGAAATCCTGGGTACTGTACTCCAGCAGCTGGGTATCTAAGGGACATATTCCAACATGCACACATGCAACTCTGAAATTTTAATTTATCCATTCCAGAGAATGCTTACTCTCAAGATTCAGAGAACAAAAGGTAAAGCTGTGGTGCAGATTTGAATTTGACTCTTCTTCCTGTCTAATGTGACATCCAGAGCTCCCTCTTCTTTTATTACCTGCATTTTTTGATTATTCTACACAACAAGGAAGATAAATACAAACAGCTCTCACAGTCATGGTCAGTTTGATGATATTGAAGAAGTGAGATAAAAAATCAGGTCTGGAACAAACTCTTCAGAGGGAACCTACCTATACAAGATACTCCTGCTTTGATATATTTTTGAGAAAAATTACCTTTATTATTCTTTTTGTATAGAAAATTACTACATCAGAATGCAGATATAAGCCAGTAAGAGTTTCTTCAAGGACATTGAAAAGTTACTATCGAATATAGAGAGGTCAGCAGTTGAGGCAAAGAAAGAATTTAATATGAAGTTTATTAGGTAGTTAAAAGTTTTTCTTGAAAGAGTTTTTTCTTTTGAAGAAAAGTTGGATGGAACAAAGGGCCAACTTGATAACAATCACTATTGCTTTATTAGTAATTGAGTGATTGGATAGGAGACATAAAACTCCGTGACTACATATTGTAGTCTTTATTCAGGGATTTACGCCCTAGCTCTTCTCAAGCATAACAGTCTCCTTATATTACTTGGCTCAATTCCTTTTCTTCAGTCCTGCCATTTTGCTTCTTTAATGTGTGGTTTCAGTCAAAACACATCTGACACTCGCTCAGACTGATTTACAGCAGTATAATTTACAGAACTTCTGAATGTTGACCTTATAGTTGATAATATAACAACCATTATTTTTGTTGCCAGCAAAGGTTGAAAAGAAACCTCCAGAGAAGAGCACATGCCTCTGCAAGGAAAAGATAATTCCCTGGGCTAGATCTGCTGCAGGTTAGTCCTTTCTCTGGAAGAGTCTCACGTCCCATAACAATGGTTAGATCACACTGTGCAGAGAATTTGCATTTCACTGTGAAAGTGCTCAAGGACTACTTGGGGGGTGTAATTTATATATGTGTGAGTTCCCTGTTCTCACTGACTGCAGAGCAGCACCAGTAACATTAGCAGTGTTTGAATCCCTTCAATAGGCTGACATGAAACTGCTGCTGATATTTAACAACAAACCAAATGCCTACTTGTGAAACATGATTATTCACTACTGACAACACACTCACACTTGGGTATCCCATCAAGCTAACTGTAGTGAAGTGTCATTGGGATATGTATACATGTCCTCAAAGGCTATGTCTGTCTGATGGTGTGTCTACACGTTATGCGTGTCTTACAGTGGTGGTGCACCCAGGCATACAAAGAGGGTGGTGTGTACAAGTGAATCACTTGTACCCTTCTGCATGGAAGGTCATATCTAAGCCTCACAGTGACATGAATAGTGGATACCATCAAAGCACACAGACATAGAGAGGTGGGAAATGCTCTAGGTTCCCTTAGATTTGAGTTAGCCATAACAGAACACGCCTGCAGGAGCCTAAGTGGCAAAACTAGAGTAAGACTTCAGAAGCAATCATTTCCCCTTGGTTCAAAACTTCTCTTTCCTTCCCTTTCAAGATGAGTGCTCTTTCAAGCTTTTAAGATTCTGGAAGTTGTCCAAAGCCAAGCTGAGGCTAGGAAAAAGTGCAGCATAATGGCAACCATTTGGAAAAGCAAACAGATTTGAGGACCCAAAGTCTCCATGGTCTGTGTGCTTCCAAGGCAGTTTCACCTGGGCTAACTGGTGGTTGGCCTTGTGAATTCAGGGCCCACCACTGGCCAGAGAACCAAGGTGGAGTCCTCTTCTGGTTTAGCTTTAACTGGAATAATCCATTTGTGTGCTGTGAGATCACCATAAGGTACAAACAAAGGGTGAACAAAAAGCTATTTGCTTCCAGATCACACTGCTGATCCAAACTACAGTGCTGCTGTAGATGTACTCAGAGTGAGATGGTATTTCAGACTCCTACTTGGGGTAACCTAGAAGTAAGTTAACTACCATTCTGAGGCAATCAGACCCCTTCAAAACATTTCTGGTGAGACAGTTAAATGTGGATTTTATCTAAAATCATCAGACACATAAGCCAGAGGTGACGGTAAGCTAAGGGAAATGTAGACAATGGTGACAAACAGACACTTCTCTTTTGCTCTTCTTTTTCTGGGAACTATTGCTCACCATCAATAATCTGTGCAGCTTTCAATTCAGAGTAATATTCTTCAAGAAAGCAGAGAGTGTGTTTTAGTTTTTCTAAGCCAGTACAAACTTGAGACATAGACTTGTGAATAAAATCAAAAGCTGTTATAAGCAGATGTCAGAAAGCTGAATGTTAATAAACTGCCTGAGCATAAAGTAAATACCAGAAAAATATCACAACTGCCTGTAGTGAAGAAGACTTAATGAAACAGTCATTCCTTACAGGGAAGTGTTTACTAGGTCAAATAAAGGACTGCACATTTCAGGTGCTTGATAGGCTGATACTGATCCAGGGACCATCAGAAGTTCTTAAAAGGAATATCCCTTTTATTCTTGTTGTCAAGCTGCCATAACTACTCTCACCTATGGGATGGTATCTGTGGTGTTTTTGAATGCCTGGGTCAGAAGCGGTCATGGTTTGGTGGTGAGGAAGAAAGGGATCCAGTGACAGGCAGGGCAAATACATAAAGAAGAATCTCCCCTATTTAGGCTGTTGTGGTGAATTGACCCAGGTACCTACCACACCACACCACTCTTTCACTCCTCTCCTCAGCTGGACAGTAGGGGAAAAAGTAAGATAGAAAAACCACTCCTGGGTCAAGATGAAGGCAGTTTAGTAAAGCAAAAGCAAAGGCTGCATGCCAAAAGAGGAAAACAAAAGGTTTATTCTCTACTTCCCATCAGTAGGCACTGTTCAGCCACTTCACAGGAAGTCGACCTTCAGTACACTTAGTGGTTGCTCCAGAAAGCTCCTAAGATCTTGGCCACCTCAAGTCTGCTGATGAGAGGGTCTTGATGTTATGTCAGCCCTGCTCAGTAGCAGCAAGAACTCTGATGTTTTATCAATGTTTTCCTAGCTACCAATGGAAAGAACAGCACTGTGAGAGCTACTGTAGCAAAAATTAACTCCCTACCAGCCAGACCCTGTACAACTGTACATATGTACAAAATGATTGATCAATTTTTCTGAATTAGCATTTATGATCTTCCCAGTTTTCATCCACATTCAGGTTTCAGCTGTTGTTCATGTAAAATTGCCATTTCAGATGGTATCTTGTTACCTGTGGCCTTATTTACAGATAAGAATTTAATAGATTCAGTTGACTTGACACAATCCTTGCTGTGCGCACCATTTTCATACAAAAGCTCCTGACAGTGCTTCTGTCGCAGCAAAGCCATCAGCTGTGGGACAAATTAAATCTAACATATTTAATTCATTGCAGTCATCTGGTGTAGGAAATGCTATTCCTTTCACATCCACAGACACAAGCCTGAAATATTCTCTGATTCTTCTGTGAGCTAAAGTGACAGCCAAAGTAATGGAAGTAATGAAAAAATGTGATAAGGTTTTCAATAAACTACATTTTATGTATGGGGAATATAAGGCATGTCAGCAAGCATGGAATTACAGAAAATAAGTCTTATTGAGCAAACTACCTATTTTTTGATGCATTTCTAGATTTAGTCAGTAAAAAACGAGCAAATATAGAAAACACTGGAGTTTGAGTTGACTTAAGGCAAGTTTTTGAAAATGCTTAATATCAGGTATTAAATGCTTGTGGTGTTAATAAGAAGTTAACAAGGATGAAGGTTTACAAAAAATGAAACTTTTTAAATTGGATTGAGGTGATTTTTTTTTCCTAGTGAAGGTGTGCAAAGCTAAAGTCTCACGATATTCAGCATTTTTACTAGTCAATAGGAAGTAAATATGCATGATTCATAAAATCTCAGTGGCAAAAACTGATGAGAAAAGCCCAGTCAGGAGGTGGAAAGCCAAGGAACTGAAAGGGCTAACACATCATAATGAAAAATCCCAGGACAATGGTATGGTAAGTGTGGAGGGAAGCCCTTCGAGGAGAACTGGTTAGAGAGAGAATTTCCTGTTTGTACAAAATCTGCTGGAAGGAAAACACTGTGGTGTGTAAACATTCTAGGAGGTCTGGGGCATGAATTGGTGGCAATTATAAGCTGTTTCCAAACATACAGAAAATAAGTTTCTTGGGAATAGTCAGCATGGATGTGCAAAAGAAAATCTTGCTTAACCAGCTTGATAGCCACCTGTAATGAGATGATTGGCTTATTGATGGAGAGCAGTAGATATTGTTTATTGTTTATCTTGACTTCAACAGGGCTTTCAACACTGGTGTGACAATTTCATAGATGACCTAATGAAGCACGTGCTGGGTGAACAGTGAGGTGGACTGAAAAACTGTTTAAACTGCCAGGATCAAAGGGTTGTGATCCCTTTTCTGGTGAGTGGGAACTTCACAAGATTGCCATGATTTTTCAAATATGGATAATGCTTATCCACTTCATCCACCAGTTCCCTCAGGACCCGTGGATCCATCTCATCAGATCCCATGGACCCATGCCCTTTCAGATTCAAGATGGTCTTGAACCTGATTTTCTCCTACACCAGGCAGTTGTTCTTCATACTCCAGGTTTCTGCCTTTGCCTTCTCTGATTTGGGTGGTTTGTCTGGACCACTTGCTGTTGAAGACTGACAAAAATAAGTTGTTGAGTATCTCAGCTTTCCCAATATCCCAGGAAACCAGGAAACTTTCCTCCTGGAAAGAACCCACATTTCCCCCAGTCTTCCTTTTAGCACCAATATCCTCGCAGAAGCATTTCTTGTTTATCTGACCACATTTAACTCTATCAGAACATTAACTTTCTTAATCTGATCACTAGCTGCTTGAGCAACTACTCTGTATTCCTCCCATGCTACCTGTCCTTTATTCCATGCCCTATAAGTTTTCTGTTCGTGTTTGAATATGTCCAGGAGCTCTTTGTTCATTCACACAGACCTGACATTTTTGCCTGACTTCCTTCTAAACTCATCCATTCTGTGATTCTGTGTGACTGTGTGACACATTTATATGTGGTGTTGGCTATACACGGCTATATTTGCATATGGAATATGTCTCTATGGCAAAGTATACCTAGCACTGGATATACTGTGTTATGGTGTTCATACCTTAAAGTATATTTTACAGGGCTATGCAGAATGAGACTGAGGGCTGGTCCTGCCCAGAAGGATGGGAGTATTAGTAATTTCTCTGTGATGAGCTTTATGTTGCTATCGGTGTCTCTTATTCTGGGCTTCATCAAAGGACTATATGTGGAGGAGATAGGCCAGATGTTCTCAAAGTAAGAGCAGTATATGCTGGAACCCTAATATGATACAATTTTGGTAATCCTTTCACTTTTCCTATTTTCTGAGGTCACTCACCATCTGCTTGAACTACTTGGCTGTGTGACTTCACAAGTCAGCTTTTTCTCAGTTCAGGAGGAAAAAGTATCTTTTAAAGCTACCAGAGTAATCAACTCTGAATTTCAGAGCTATATCTAGGCAAAAGAGATAGTCTTTATTTATATTATATTTTTATGAAACATTGTCTCTTCTAAACCGTGGATTTATTTTCTCTCATTAGTTATGCAAAATTCTAAAGAAATTTTAACTAGCATTAAAAAAAAAAAAAAGGCATAAATAAAATCAGGCTCCAGAATATCCAAATTTACACCCTGTCGAAGGGATAAGGGCTGCAATTTGAATTAATTAAACATATATCTACAGCTATATTGTCAGCTAGTCTTTATCACCTCTCTTCTCGCTGACACTGTCTATATATTGCTCTTTTCACTCCCATACCTCTTCCCAACTCATTACTTTTACTGTGCAACCTCTCCACCCTTGCACCCCTGCCACAGGTATTTCCTGGTCCCTCCACCATCTCAGGATTCTTATTCAAGTACCATCTCCTTGTCCATCCCTTCACTCAGTCAGCCTCCTAGTTTTGAACAGGGTAATTCTTCTCCGTAGTTCTTTTCCTTCCCTTCTTCCCATATCAGAAAAACTCTAACTCTCTTCCCAACTCATCCATTCACTTGATTTGCCTTTGCCCTATAGTGTCTTTGTATCTGAGTTGACAATTAAATTTTTTTGCTTTCATATCCTGCTTACCTCTCTTTCCATTTATGATCCCAGCACTCCTTGTCCTCTCTTTCTCGTTCCCTTTCCATAATTTCTAGTTGGCTGGTGACAATCTACTCTCTTTTCTCCCCTCATCCTCTTTATTCCTTCTGGCCTAAAAAAGGAGACATCCTTCTCTTAAATAACATTCAGAGAGTTTTAGTGAGAAGGGGTGGTTGAAAATGTGTAGTCAAGTAGAATCTGGTGAAAAGAAAAAAATGAAATAAATCAACAAGCCTTCTGAAAAGATATTCAGTTTGTACATACATTTTTATAAATTTTGAATTATATTTTTGTTGAAAGAGAAAATGTGTCATAAAATAAAACAAAGCTTATAACATAAGAATGTGTAATAGTCTGGCACCAACTGTGTCTAAGTCTGGCTAGGATGAATGGTCATCTTTGCCCAAAGCAACAATTTGCTTTTTCCTCTTCTAGAATTCCTGCCTTCAGATAATTTGAAACTAATTAAACTCAATTATGTCCATACTAAAAGGGTTATTTCTTCAAGCTGATCCCTTCTGGCTCCACTTCCGAACTTACAGGGATTGTACATTCATCCACTCATCTATCATTAAACAAAAGGCACCATGCTTTCAGACAAGCTAGTTCTAGCAAAAACATCACCTCCTTAAATTAACTTAAACTACATTAATTGAAATATAGCAATTGGAAAAGACTGAACTGTTTGCTATACCACATTTGTTTATTCATCTTAGTAACATTTCAGCAGCTCAAAGTGCAGTAACAACAAGAAGAAAAAAAAGAAGTTAGATGTTTTCTAGAACTGTTTGGAGTTTATTTTATTGTAGTAATTTTGATACTGAGAATAGGAAGTAGATAGTAATTGTTATCACACCATGAAAAGCTATGCATAGAACAATCTGGTCTAGCTGATCTTTAAGATTCCTTCAAACTCAAATAATTCTATGATCCTATGATTCTATATTCCTAAGTACAAATTAGTAGCAGTTGCAAAGCTGACTTCACTAAATAGTGTAATTGAAAGACTTAATAGCAATAATACTGAATGATGCCAGAGTAATTTGTTGATGCAGAGCAGACACAAATTTAAAGGCAAGATATAAATAACATGGGAAGAACATCCATAAAGAAGTAAAAACCCAAATATAACATATGGCTGAAAACTTAATATACATAAAAGAGATCAGGTAAAATAGAGGGTGAGAAGTATTCAAGAATTAAGTCTCATGTTGAGATTTTCCAGAGAAGGTGAGTGAAGGCGGCAGGGAGGGAGAATTCTGTGCTTGGTTGGAACTCACAGTAATAAAGGCAAGCTGTAACTGGGTGGTGCTATGCCAGTGAACCTCCACAAAGAATTCTAGTTGTCTAGAAACAGGTTAAATGAAAAAACTGTTACCTAATTATGCCTGATGAATCAACAGTGTTAAGTTTTTCCTTCTGTCTACTGTTAAAAATTTGATATCTTTCTTCCAAAATATTTTCCATTAAGTGAATTTGTGAGTTCATCTTTAACATACGTGATAAGGAGAATATCCATATCTGCATCTACATGGGTCATAAAAGTAGATTAATTTTAATGGAAGGATCAGATTTTAGATGCTGCTGATTGGATAATTCATTAAAAAACCTCAAACCAATTCAAACTGGTTGGAGTTGTTTTCTTTTGTTTGTTTGTGGGATTTTGTTGGTTTTCATTTTGTTTGTTGGTTTTGGGGGTTTGGGGAGGTTTTATTGTGATGGCATATTGTTGACAAAATTGAACCTATAGAAGACTTTCTTTAAAAAAAAAAAATGTTTCATTGTGATCACTTGCTGCCTGATGATTATGACTTGCTCTCTGAATTGCATGGAGTTTCTGATTATGATTGGTGACCAACATTGTTTGAAGACGGGACTAGTTCATGAAAAATGGTGAATTACTTCCATCCCTCTTTCAATGTACATAACTTTTCATTCAATGTTCAGTAGTCATGTAAGCAATTGTAAATAAATCAGTGATCATCTAACCACTCAGAAAACAAATATTATCACACGATGAAACTATGTGTAGAACTTAGTATGTTTGATTAAGAGGACATTAGAACAGTGATTTTTGCACTGTCTGATTGGCTCTAGATAATTTTTTCCTGAAAATTGAAATCTCTATTAGCAAAATTATGTTTTCCATCATCATCTTTTTTTCATATCTGTTCATATGGTAAGTGTCCTTTAAATTTCAATGTCATGTTTTGACAAGAAAATGCAAAGAAGGCATATTTTGGAAGGAACTTATATAAAACAATGTTCTATAGTTTGGCCAAGTGTTAGAAATGTTTTGTCAAAATACTCCTTCAGCCAAATCTAAGGTTTTATTTTAAGACGAAACTGAAATATTTAAGCAAAAAAGTAGGCTGCTGTTCTAAGAATTGCACTTTTTGGTTGGCAGAGTATTACTCATTATCTCTATTACTTCCACTTATTTTTTACCCAAGTTCTATTGAATTTCATAGCAGGATATCATTCTGTTTTAGAGAGACATGTGTCTTATTAGTCTTTCACAATACAGAAGTCCTATTTGTTATTGGTTAAGAGAGCTGTAATCCTGCTAAACTTTGTCATTTTATTGGCTTTCATTGGATGCCTTGCATCTTCAGTGCAATGCTGTTATTAACCTTATTAATGAATCAAACAAACCTACAGCTTGGAATAGTCTTCTCAAATATGAATTTCTTAATTCACTTCTGGAAATATAAATTATTATAACGCTAAACAGTGTCGTATGTTGTTTTGCATGTAGAAGCCCTCTTTTGAAAAATCTGTGAATTGCTGGTTATTCCCAGGTTTTAAACACTTTGTGTGTGTGTTTTTAGGAAAGATATCTATACCTGATTTTTATCAAAATGTCTTGATTTCCTACTGCTTTTCTTTTAATAAGCTACAACAAAAAACAACTTGTAGTGAGTAACTTAAGAAAATATGGTTCTCACTCAGTCTCTTTAAAATATCCTAAGGATTTACAAGGGCCAGAAAAGCAGATTAAAAATTCTTTTATAGATCATATGAGATATTGCTTATTAAAGCATGGATTAATTACTTCTCTGTTGATAAATTAGTTCTGGCACATGTAATTAAAGAAGAAGATTCAATCATTAACTTCAATTAGTGTGAAAATACACCTAAAAAGAACAAATTGTATTGCTCAAGGGCCAATAGTCTAATGGTACACTGCTTATATATATATATATATTCTAAAATATCTTTTACAGGAAAATATTTGTTAAAAAGGTCGTGGTATATATCAATTTTTTCATATGTCTAGAATCTTAAATCACTAAAACAACATGAACAAAAAGAATGCTTGAAACAAACTTGAAAAAAAGCTTTGGAGGGACAATTGTTTAACATGTTACAGTACATACATGTAGCACACATCTATGATGTTCCCTAAATGCAAACGAGCTGATATCTGACATTGTTAGTTATCGTACAATCATGAAGAGAAAGAAAATCTCTGACTTGGAGCAAAGGTTTATGACAATAATGACTACATCACTGTGTGACTGCACCACATCACAGGGCCAAAAAGGCAGTATTTAACTCAGAGCCAGGCTGACATAGTCACTTAGTCTGGTTAAAAGCCTCACTATTGCAAATATGCACTGATTTTCAGTGACGTGACTGCCTTGGAGTATCTTATGCACTGACTAATTCTAGTGAAGTGGTTCAACTTTGAAGTGGTTCAACTTTGAAGTGGCAGGTGAGAACCAGCTCTGTGTCTTATCCTACCAAGGTTTCAACAGTATTACTCCATTTCTCTAGTTATCATCTGAATATTGTGCCATTGCCCACTACCTGTATTATTACTGCTCACTCTGGTAGTCTGTATGATTTTCAACCCAACTGAGAGTCTGTTTGTTCAGTGCCCATTTATTTAGCTTCTAGATTACATTTAAAGTATCCTATATTTTATTATATCAAGTTCTAAGTGCCTCCAGGGATGAAAACTTCACAGCTTCCCTGGAAAACTTAATAGTGTTTGACCACCCCCAATTGCAAAGATTTTCTTTTTCCCCAGTATCTAACTGGAATTTCTCTTATCACAAGCTCTTTCTCTTGTGTCTCCTACTTTGCTGAAGACCGCTCCGTAACTTCCCATCAGGTGGTTGAAGACAGTAGTAAGACTGCTCTAGAGCCTTCTCTTAGGCTGGACAAATGCGCTTCTTTCACCCTTTCCTTATATGTCATGATCTTTGGTGCCTTGATGACCTTGGTGGCGTCTGCTGGACTTGCTCCAGTGTTTTCTTGTGAAAAGATATGGTCTCATAGTCAAAAAATGGAGACGAATAATCAGTAACAACCCTAACCTGTTGCTACCCTACTGTTGATTATTCCTCTCCTCAGAAAACACTGATGCACATGGAACCTGGAAACAACTTTTGGCTGTGAAGACATACACAAAAAGATGTCACCTACCTCAGTCATTTACTAAGGAGTTTTTGCAGCCTTTTTCCTTTTCTTTTTTTTTTTTTTTTTTTTTTTTCAATTTTATATTAATTTTTAAAAGTTTTATTTTTCTTTTATTTAATTTCATAAAGAAGTTCTGCCAAATTTTCTGGTTTGCTGCTATCCTCTGAATTAGACATTATCTATCTGTCTGTCTATCTATCTATCTATCTATCTATCTATCTATCTATCTATCTATCTATCATCTATCTATCTATCTATCTATCTATCTATCTATCTATCTATCTATCTATCATCTATCTATCTATCTATCTATCTATCTATCTATCTATCTATCTATCTATCTATCTATCATCTATCTATCTATCTATCTCTGTCAGCTAGCTCACCATTCCTCCGATGGTAGCTTCAGAAAAGATTCTTTCTATTAAAGTCTTAAATAAACCAAGGTCTGTTTTGAGGAATTGAGGAATTAAGGAAATGCTTATCTTCAGAGCTTTTGCTCTACATCCTCCACGTCATCACACTGTGGTCATTGCAGTCCAAATTGCTGTATGTGACCAGACTGGTCAACAGTTGCCCCTTGCTTACGAGCAGTGGTCAGGTAGAGCATAACCCCTGGTTGTTCTGACTGGGATTTGTTCAGAAAAGCAAAGAAGCATTCTGCATTGCTTGCAAAATCCTGTATTTCCTGACCTGTAGGTGCCTGTGTTGTTGAAATCCACCCTGAGGAGCAGAGTCTGCTATTGGGAACCTTCCCCAAGAGGTTTGTGGAAATGCTTCATCCACTTCATTCTTTACATGAGGGAGTCCATAGCAGACTCCCAACAGATTGTTCCCCATGTTTCCTAGCCTTCTGTTATGGACTCAGGCTCTCAGCAGGGAAGGGAGGACATAAATTTTTCTCCTTTCTTAACATCTAATAGTAGAAAGGGAGTAAATCTGATGATCAGTGGTCAGTGATCAGTCCTGAAAACGTTTGTTCTGTGAGAGTTCTGATGTGTTTCAGAGGTGTTTTCCTATTAGGGATAGTACGTATATAAAGGGTGCCTATAGGAAAGATGAAGAGAGATCTTTTAGCAAGGTTTCTTGCAGTAAGACAAAGGACAGTGGTTTTAAACTGAAGGAGAGTTAATTTATATTAAATATAAGGAAGAAGTTCTTTTACAATGAGGGCAATGAAATGCTGGAACTGTTGCGAAGAGAGGTGTTAAGATGTTCTGTCACTGGAAACAGTCAAGGTCAGACTGGATGGGACTCCAAGCAACCTGATTTAGTTGAAGATGTCCCTGCTTATTGCAAGGGAGTTGGACTAGATGACCTTTAAAGGGCCCTTCCAATCCAAACTATATTTTGATTCTGTGTTTTTATGCGATAGAGGAGAAAGGTTCTGACTGTAATGGTATTTTGAAGTCTAAGCCTATTTCTAAAAGTGTCTGGAGTAAGGTAATGCTTTTGGAAAGAAAATGCTGGAGTCTGGGCAGTAAGGGCAGGAGAATCCATCTGGCAAAGCAATGGGGACACTGTTAAAACATCTCCTGTGGACTGAGAGAGAGAAGTTAGATTTAATTGTCAGTGCTCAGTATTCTCCCTGAAAACTACAACATCATTGTAGGGAACAACCAGCAGCAAGGCCAGGTCGCCCAAGAACATGTAGTGCAAGTGTCCAGTGGAAGGAAGTCAGATTGGAGGGTCCACAGAGGCTTGGTTGAGTTCTTGCTGCTCCCCAAAAATCCCAGTGAGTGAATCATATGCTACTGCAGGAGGAAAAAAAGCAATTGTTCAATTTATAATCTCTGTTTTCTATACAATGAGCACATTTCATGATAGATGCCTAACTTTTAAAAGACAAAATTAGGTGAAATGAATGTCACTTATGAAGGTGTAGTTTTTGCCAAAGATCATGGAGAAAACAGGAAATAAATAGCAGCACATTAATCTAACATAGCCTGTATTATAGAGGCTGATTGGGAAGAGTATAGCTCTGGCTTCATTTATGGAAATGAAATTGCATCCACTTACATTAGAAATGATTATAGTCCCCACTGCCTAGATTAAACAGCCCCCAGGTCTCATTTCCTTAATGTGCCCAAAGTTCAAATTCATCCAGCCTTTCCTAACATTTGAAATAGCAATGAGGCTTCAATTCTTTCTGTTCTTCTTCATTCACAATTGGTAAATTCTAATTACATTTTTTACAGAAGCAGCAGGACAGTGACTCTGTTAAACCTGAAGGATTTTTCTTTTCTGTATTTTTTTTTGAGGGGAGAGTAAAGAGATTTCAAAGAGCTTAAAACTTCTAAGTAGAAATATCAGAAGAGTGTGTTACTTCAACCTACTTCTCAGGCTGCTATTGGTAACATGATCATCAGACATTTTATTCAGGTAGACTTTTTATCTTTACCTGTTTCTACTCAAACAGTTTGGAAGAGATGATTATTATTTTCTTGAGAGAAATTGAAAATATTCTCAATATCCTAAGGGTACTCTTATTAGCAGTGTTTCTTAGGCTAAATAGCAAGCACCTGGCAGGATGTGTAAGAAAACCACATTGCAAGAATTAACTTTTGTTTTGAGACTTTCCAGAAAAGTGATTAATCCAAAACACACTATCTTAATACACATTTCTACATTTGGTAGAATGCTGTGGAATGAAATACATGGATCACATACCCAACAAGGAGGAGAAATTACTTTAAAAATACCACCTTCACATGATTGCTTTTAATTGATTTTTAATTGATTGCTTTTAATCATCTATTTGTGAAGAATAGTGGAATCATGGTGTCAAGCCAGTGAAAATGTACTCAGCCTTGCTCTGTATCCCAAACAGTGGAGGATGATGGGATCACAGGAAAATTCAGGCAGGAAGAGACCTCAGGAGGCCTTGGCCCAACCTCCTGCTCACAGCAGACTCAACTCTAAGACCAATCCAGGTTGCTCAGAGCTTCTTCCAGTTGGGGTTTTTTAAATTTTCAAGTACAAAAAAAAGTAGGACCTGAGGAAAAAAACATTGATTTAGCCTCATACCCTCCGACTGTACTTCAGTTTCATTCTGCTCATTCTGTACTTCAGAGCATAAATCACAACCAATTTCTGTACCTTACAATAATTTTTTGAATAACCATCAATTTATACTTAACTGTCAACTTCGTTTTTCCAGCTCTAGGAAAGTGTGATGTACCAAAGTCTGTGTTATTTTTAATATCTTTGGAGGCAGAGAAGTGCTTTAATTGTGTTCATTTTTTTTAATACTTAGCTTTGATTTTATCTAAGCCCAGTGCTTTGAAATTTGCATGGGAGTTAACAGCACTACCTCTTTACAGTTAACCCTGACCACTTTCATAAATATTTCTGTGAATGGTCAGGCTGCTGTAGACATTCAGTAGTCATGGTTGAAAGCGTATTTGTGATTTAAGATACCTAATTTCAAGACACATCCCAAAAAAACTGTCTCTAAAGATAGAAAACACCTAATATTTGTGCTTAAAGAAAAATATGATCTATTGCTGTCAAAAAAAAAAAATTATATAGGCATTTAAGATAAAATCTGTTCAGGCAGGGGTGTTTGTATGTCTGTAGTATGGATGTATTTCCTACATGTAAAGGATAGTTGAGGCATTTTTTAATTTGTTTTGAAGAGAATGGTCCTTTATATAGAAAGAGGGTATGTGCAGACGAATAAGGGATTTTTTAAAATATTTAAGTAGAAAATATCCTGCTACTGTTTTATTATAAAACCCAGCAGCTGGTCTTGAAGCATCTTACCTGAAATATTTGGACAGGCTGCCCTTGCAAACACAAGACTTTCATTTTTAATTTTAGGGTGCAGCTGAGGATAAAAGGATTTAAGAAAAATATTGCAGTTTATATAGACATTACAGATAAATGTTTAAGGTAGCAGCTAGAAACTCCAATTACTGTGTCATATGTAGTTGATTTATATAAGAATACAAAAGATAATATACTTCAGGGAAAATGTATAAATGGAACCCAACTATAAAGCTTTGAGAAAAGTTAATGAACTTGGTGGCTGATGTCAGTAATAAGTGACATCTTAAAGAGACCAGTGCCTGTAACTCCAAATACTGTACTTGAGTGTTACATTTTCTTGTGAATTTTAAAATATCTTTAACCTACAGGTGACTGCAAAAATGTTTGTGACAGGGATATAATGTTTAAAAAGAACTTGTTAAACATTACAATATGATATTGCCATGCTTTGTAGAAACTTTAAACTCTTAACTACAGAGTAGTGGAAGATTAAATTATAATTCACCTTAGGTAGTAAGTTGAAAGAAGTTTCTGCCCAACACTGAGTGAAGGGAATAATAAAATTGCAGTTGACTTCCTTGGGGACAGGATGGGGTCCTTCCAGGCTGAGGAGCAGCAGATGGTTGAAACAGATGATTGAATAAGCACTGTTTAATTTTTATAAAATAACTTTTTTTTTCTTTTTTAATATACAACTTGTCAAGAAATTAAATCTGACTCATATGAATTCTAAAATGTGCTGTATTTTCATCACATTATGTAGTGGGAAATTTTACTTGCCATATAAATCTCTATAACAATATTATTATAAAACAATAACATAATGTATATACTCATTCAAATTCAGACAAAAATAATGTTGCATGTAAGAATAATGCAAGAGAAAGAACAGAGACAGGAGGAAGAGTTTTTTTTAAAATCAGCCACTCTCCTTCTAGACCTCCTTACTCACAGTACAAAGGCATTTATGAACCTATTCCCCGTGAAACTGGGGGAATCTGGCTTCCAAAAGCAGTGAAGTGCCCACATAGCTCTGTGGATATGTCTCCAGCACACAGCTGAATGGGGTGTTATATATAAAACATACCACTGACAAAGAATGGATGTCTTGACTCATCCTGTCAACGCATATTATAGATGGGAAAAGTTGCATGCATCCCTATGGCTACTACTTACACAACTGGGATTTCCCAGCTAGGTAGAAGTGCGAAACACTCTGAATGCACAGGTATGTCCTGGAGGTATACAGCAACTGCTCATTCAGTGGAGAAATAATCTCTGCATCTGCAGCTACCTACCAGCCATCCAACAGCTCCAGCCAGATGTGTCTCAACCGTTATGGATGGGCTGTAGGTACTCACACACCCTGGGGAAGGTCTTGTCGCAGAAAACAGAAAATGGAATATTCTGTGAGACTCCAAGTTTTGTGGTTCCCATGAAAGGCAGGTCTCTGTTTACATATTTCAAGGGAACAGTTCGCAGCCTTGGAGCGAGACTTTATCTGCACCTGCTGATTAAGAAGAAACACCAAGGCCAGGACTGTTCAGATAGACGGAGCATGGATAGTTTTAAACTATCCAATCATGATATAGAATGATGTAACTGAAAGGATGAGGGTAAAGACAAAGTTTGGTCTGAGAATAAGGGCTTAAGGATTTTTGATTGTTTCACTGCATGAAGTGTGTGTGTGAGTTTGTGAGCCTTAAAGGCCCATGCTGCCTTAATGTGGCTCTTGGACGAGCTCTCATGTGAGCTTATAAGCATATATATAATTCATTCCTTTTTACTTTAAGGTGTCAAGAGTCTTCCCTTCCTTCTGAACAAGACTAATAGTGTTTCATTGTTACACCCCCCTAGTTTGTCGCAATCATGGAATCATAGAATGGTTTGAGTTGAAAGGGACCTTAAGGATCACCTAGTTCTAACCCCTCCTGCCATGGGCAGGAACATTTTCCACTAGACCAGGTTGCTCAAAGTCCCAAGCAATCTGGCATTGAAAACTTCCAGGAATGCAGCATCCACAACTTTTCTGGGCAACTTGTTCCAGAACCTCATCCCTCTCACAGTAAAGAATTTCTTCCTAATGACTTCTTCCATAATGCCTACTTAGGCTGCAGAGAAGCTGTGTTTATACTATGTGACTAAAATAACAAGGCATTGCCTGGTCTCTGTCTCAGACACAGCTTGTATTCACACAGCTAACACTGTACACCCAACTGGGGAGGCCTTACCGAGTGCATCACAGTGACTTTCAAAACAAATATTCACTTTGGGCAACCCACTCTTGCCCACCCTTGGGTTTCTGAAATACCAATATTCCTTAATCTGTTCTGGGAGGAAAAAAAATTGCTTATGCAATGGAGAGTACTAAATATTTAACATCACATATGGTCATACTATATACTTGAGACCAAGGGCAGACTCTCTTCAGTTTAATTATAAAGACACAGCAAATTTTTCATAAATCTGTTGAAATATGTTAGGAAAGAAAGGAACTTTAGTCATTAACACAAGCTACTGTAGAAAAAAAAATTTAAAGTGTTACATTCATTTAGTACCAGGACTCCAAGAATAGATCATAAATTAAAACAAAAGAGAGTAGATTTGTAATATCTTTCCTAGATAAAGAAAACCAGATAACAAAAGTTTACTATTGGAGCAGATTTATGCACATAAATTCAGTGTCTGAGAATTGTGTATTCAGTGTGTATTCATGGCTGAAAGAAGACATTAACTAAATTTAATGCAAGAATGAGCTGTGCCTTTTAAGAGGCAGCATAATAAATTATTGGGACAATGCATCGGCCACGGTGGGATGGTTTTTGTTACTGGAAGACTTGAAAGCGCTATGGGACAACTTTCTGAAAGCAATACAGGACAGCTTTCGAAAAGCAAGGACTCAACCAAGGACTCTGAAGTGAATACAAGAGTCACTGGGTAAAATTCTGAGTCACATAAAAGATCCAACGGGTTAGGTGCAGGTCCATCTTGGTGCATACTTCAGGATGAATTCTTTCTCTTTAGAATGTCCTAGGTGAACAGACAACAAGTGACTGCTCATGGGTAGGTGTCTTATTTCAGGTTCTTGATGGACAGCCTTCTTTCTTCTATGATTTATGAACATTTTGATTCCAAGAAATGTTTTTCCATCTGAGGTATCTGATGTCTGAAATCCTGAAAATATATAGGAAATTTTGCAAAATGCACAGAAGACAGCAGCAGGGCTGAGAATTAAAGATGCCATAGCTTTGTCTGCCCTAGAGTGCTGAGCAGTTGTCATGCCTTAGTTTGGTAGCAGCTGGATTTCAATAGCCTCTGAACCAGATGTTTTACAATGTCCTATGGGACCTTCAGAAAGAAAAATGAAGTTTAATCAACAGCAATTATAAATAGCAATGGACCTAAAGAGGCTCTCAGACTCTGCACAGTATGTTCAGCATTCACAGAAATCTGTCTTTGCTGTTGCTATTAGAAGGACAGAACAAGTCCGAGATTAGTCTGCCTCTCTCACACCTCTTTTAAGAGTTCAGGTGCCCTGAAAGATGATGGGAATTTTTCCAGTCATTTCACATAAATCTGGATAGTGTCTATATAGGGCAGAAGAGGCATTTATCAGTTTTTCCTACTTAATGTCATCCTGTGAAAGGTTTGTGCCAGGAAGGGATAAATAAACTGAGTAATTTTCCATATCAATTTCAAGTAAACATAGCTTATGTGATTACAGAGAAACTATGCAATTGCAATGTGCAGCATTCCAGGAAAGAATAGTAAGTTAAAAAAAAGAAAGTTAAAGGAAATATTCCTGTGGCGTATATGAAAACCAATTTAGTTTAAAAGGTCTGTGCACTTGGATGGAAAAGCAAAGGCTTAAACACCATCCTCAGCACTAGCTAGTCACAGTACAAACTCTTTAATGTTGACTGGTACTCCTCTGGGAGTTGTTATGACTTCAATGTTCCCTTGATAAATTAATTTCTCTAAGATGTTCCCAGGGCTTGTGTACATTCTGATTGTGGCTGCACTGATAGCAAAGTCACATTTATCAACTCTAAAAACCCAATAAATACATTGTGTTGTTTCATGAGATTCATCTGGTTTGCACTGGAGAGCCAAGAAAGAAGACATGACATGACCTTTAGCATATTGCCTTCTGCTTATGAGAACATCTTCTCATTTGTGTGTTGGAGAAATACACAGCTCCTTTCAGGAATCACATCTTTAACAATCAATATGATGAGCATGACCAACTTTGACCACACACTTCTGAATGACAGCATACCATCACCAGTGGTATTGGGTCTTAGCATGGATATTACATGCATGAAACTCACCTTAGTGAAAGACAGATACCTTACTCTATCAGAGCAGTCTATAAACATAGGCCCTAGGCTGCTTAGGTGCCTAAGACATCACTGCTGTCCATTTCCTCTAAAATTCTTCTATTCAAAGCCTTGCTCAGCTTTCTGATCAGAGATTTTGTTGTACTGGGTTGACATAGGATAACATATGTGTATGGTAGGTGAACATTTCAGTCCTCCGCAAAGAGAAATCGCCATCCACTCCCACCTGTTGTTTTTCCTAATGCAGATGATTGGTTCAAGTTTGATCAAATCTGAAGCCTCTCATCTTGCCCCCCCTGTCACCTTCCAGGACACTAGACTTGTCCTTGACAGTCTGCAGATGGAGTAGGAACCTTCCTCTGTTGCCAAGTCTCATCTCTCCAACATCCTCCACCTCTCTCATCCACACCTGCTTCCACTACAACCTCTGGCCATCCCTCCTTTGTTGTGGCACATGTTCAGTCTCTTGCCTGCAAAAGGCGCAGATCCTGTAAATCCTCCTGGATGCAGTTAACCTGCTCACCTCCTCTGGCAACTCCTTCAGCTGACAAGTCACCTCCTCAATTACTGTCAGTCCCAGAAGCACCAGGCACTGCTTGTAGCCCAAGTCTTGGATGACCATAATCTCCCTCTGAACCTCACTGATCCTCCAGAGACAATTTCTCCAGTTTATGACCTGAACCATGTCCTTGGTATGTCCACTGTTGTTCAGCAGCCATTTTCTCTCCTAAGTAGTTTTTTAGACATTTCTACACCCTGTTTTGTAAAAGGTGCTGGATCTCTTAGACAAACATGTTACTGAAGATGTGGGTCCTCATGAAGTTCAGCAAAGGGAATTGTACCTGGGGTGGAATAACTCCAGGCATCAGGGTGGAGTACTTATATATTTGATATTATTATTTTATCAGTTGAAGGAATATTTTCTATTCAAAAGGAAAAGAAAACAAGCAAACTGAAAAAAAATTCTGAAGATATTAAAGGCAGTTGCAAGACTATTCATCACAGTAGATTGGATGATCTGAAACAACCCCCAAATGCCACATCAACATTCCTGATGATATTAAGCCCCAAAAAGATATTCTCATGATAGTTACTGTGCCACAGATAACAAAGCGAGTCAGAAACTTGAAATACATCCAGAAATTAATGTGGGGAGGCAGGAGAGTGTCCAAAGGGGGGAGGCAGGAGAGTGTCCAAATCAAAAATTAAGATAAGGGTTAGTTTTCTCCCATGAACTCATGAAACTGGATATTTTGGCTGCAGTTGTATGACAGCAATTTGATGACTGGGAAAGGGACAGTTTCGGTACATTAATCCTCAGTATTGCCCTTAGCTTGTTAGATTCCTGGAGAAAGTGAGACCAGGCCCAAGTTTTCTAATATATTTCATCCCCTAAATTAATCTCTCTGACAATATTTCCCACTTCTTTCAGTATTATGATCAAATGAATATTTTTTTTTGATGATCATTTCAGAGAGCTGCAAACATTGCTGAATGTGAAGCTGTCTCCTGAGGAACACTCCTCTGCAAGGCTTCTCTGAAACTCAGTCTATCAACCACAGTGTAATGGCTTTGTTTATAATCTCCTGTGCAGGACTAGCCAAGTGGCTTATACTTTCTCTCTGCTTTAAATGGGCACCTAACAGTTTGCAAAGCAGTGACTCTAAAAGGCCACAGTCAAATCTAAATGCCCTACTCTATTGTTCTTACCAAAATTGTGCTTCATCCTAATGAGGTCTAGGGTAATGAAAGAAATTTATGCAAAATTTGCTCATATTGCAAGAACAAACAAAAAGGCTGATGACAAATATGGTTACAAAACACCGTGGAATTTGGCCCTTGGTACCTCTTGGTGATCTTTCATATGTAATGGAAATTGTCATTATGTTCCCATCACCAAATAGAGCTGTTAGGTGAACAAAAATTGCAGCAGTTTTGTATGGTTTTGTTTAATGGCTAATGCTAAGTATTCAGGCTCTTTTTTCTATGTATCTATCAATTGCATCATTAATTGGCCTATAGATTCTTACATTTTCTTTCTTTTCACTTTTGGAAGAAAGCAGTTACTCTCTTTGACCTTAAATCCTCTACCACTTCATCAGCGCTTCTCTTGTTCTCTGCCAACTGATCATCTCCAATTACAGCACTAATTGCAGATTTTCAAAGGTCACAGTAAGACTGGCTCAGCAGCAAACTAAATGGGGGGAGGATATCTTTCCAAACATAACTCTAAAGTGGCATGAAGCAGACTATTAAATGAAGCATATTTAAAATTCTATGTTGTCTTATATTTCAACAGAATTATGCCTAGAGTTTATTAAGTGATGGGCAATCTATTCTTTGTGAATAATTTTTGTATATGTACTTGAACAATGCCAAACACAGACAGTCCATTAGATTCTGTTTGCCTACCATTTTGTGACGATGTTCCAATCTCATAGTAGAGGCAAAAAAAGCATGGCTATTGCCTAGAAGTACTTGGAATCTGGTCCATTCCATCTTCAAAGTTTGCTTTTATTTTAGATTAAGATAGTAATCATAAGTGACAAAAGCCCTGTTTCTAAACTCCTTTTGTTCTAGTCATATATACCTGATGACTTCAAAGAGTACCATCAAATGTTTATGAGAATCCGTCTTCAGGAAGACAATGACAAACTATAAACACAATCTAATTTGATTTCACAGACAGGAATGTCTCAGATACTAGAATTAGTGTAAAATCCAGACAGCTCCAGACTTCACTGGCTCCTCCAAACAGAGGTAAAAAAAACAATTTAGTTGGAGACAGCCGGTAAAAAACACTGAGCTGCTGCATTGTCTTCTGTGTTCAACTTTCCCAGAAGTAAAACAAATTTAGAGTATTGGTAGAATGTAGCAAATATCCCGACCTTGGCATAAGAAAAACATTTCAAGGAAAAATATCGTGTCTGTTCACAGCTAATGACAGCAGAACCACAAATCAGTACTGCTGGGATTCAGCTCATTCAACTTTCAGTACCTGCAATGGAGACAGCAGCACATGTGGCAACAGTATAAGCTTTTTGCACACTTCGTAGAGAGGAACTTATGCTATGGGCATAGGCCATATCCTGCTCCTTCTCAGATATCTACTTAAAGAGGAGAAAAATTGAGCTTATCTTCCCCTGATCATGATCAGCAGTCCTCTGGCAAGTGACACTGCCAACTAGGTAACACATATTGGAAGCATTAGGAGAAGAGAGTGACATATCTCCTCCGAAGGAGGCAACTCCAACAAGATCTTGACTCCAACTGCTGATACAATAATTTTTTTCAAAACAGAAGTGTGGCAGGTGGTGCATTAAAATCAGGAAACTAAGAGTAATTTCTGCTACTTAAAAGGCAAAACATGAAAAAGAAACCCTTTATTTTCAGATTATCTTCAAATGACAAAACTCCAATACATTTCTATTAATGATTAAAAGCTACTGACAAATCTGTGAAAAAGTATCTCCTGGCTATTCAGTGTGAATATCTGCAGAAACAGGGAGACAGGTGAAGTTTCTAATGCCTCTTTTAAAAACTATTTTATCATATTTGTGTCTATTCTATAGAAGTGCTTGATGACTTTAGAGAAAAGAAAACTTGTAGCTGTCTCCTTACACATTTAATAAAGTCATGTGTTACCTTATTGTCATATTTCATGCTTTGTCTCTGTAGGGGATTGACCCTGCTGAACACCAGGTACTCACTAACACCACTCTGTCACTCCCTTCTGCAACTGGACAGAGGAGAGAATATATAATAAAGCACTCATGAGTTAAGGATTAGGATAGATCACTCATCAGTTACTACCATGGGTAATACAAAGTCAAGATATTAAGTTTAGTACTAACAGAATCAGAGCAGGAGAAGGAGAAGTAAAATCTTGAATACACCTTACTCTACCCCACCCTCCTTCCCAAGCTCTAAGTCCTTCCCTCCAGTGACACAGGAGATGGGAAATGGGGGTTATGGTCTGTTCATCACAGGTTATTTCTGCCACTACTCAGAGAGAGGAATCCTCCCTCTGCTCCGTGTGGGGTTCCTCCCATGAGAGACAGTCTTTCATGAACTACTCCAACATGAGTCCATCCCATGTGCAACAGTTCTTCACAAACTGCTGCCACATGGGTCATTTTTCCACAGGGCACAGTCCTTCAGGCACAGGCTGCTCCAGTGTGGGTTCCCCACAGCCTCCAAGTCCTACCAGGAAAACCTGCTCCAGTGTGGGCTTCTCTCCAAGGGCTGTAGGTCCTTGCCAGGACCCTGCTCCAGTATTGGCCTCCCACGGGGTCACAGCCTCCTCCAGGCATCCACTGCTCTGGTATGGGTTCCTTCAAGGGCTGCAGGTGGATCTCTGCACCCCCGTGGCCCTCCAGGGGTTGCCTCACCATGGTCTGCACCACGGGCTGCCAGGGGATTCTCAGCTCTGGTGCCTGTAGCATCTCCTGCCCCTCCTTGTCCACTGACCTTGGTTTCTACACTGTTGCTCACACGTTCTCACTCTGCTGCCCTCCACAATTTTCATCTGCAAAATAACTTTTTTCCCCCCTTCTTAAATCTGTTATCACAGAGGTGTCACTGTCATTCCTGATCAGCTTGGCCTTGGCCAGCAGCAGGCCTGTCCTGGAGCCAGCTGGCATTGGCTCTACCGGACATGGGGGAAGCTTCTGGCAGCTTCTCACAGAATCCACCCCTGTAGCCCCACTGCTACCAAAACCTGGACATGCAAATCCAATATAGTCGCTCTATCCATTTCCATTTCTTATCAGTCATTATTCCCTCTCCTTTCTATAAACATCAAAATAAAGAATTTCAGATACTGCATTAGTAATTAGGTCATATGCATCATAGCAGGTCAGTGTTCAAGGCAACATCCTAGCCCTATTTAATTTACTGGTGCAGCTCCAGTACTACTGCCAAGGTTCCTGGAGAGAAAGAAGCAATTCAAGAGAACAGCTTATCATATACCTATTAACTTGCTCAGCCATTCTCCTGTAGTTACTCATGTTTTTGCTGGAGCAGCCTTTTTTGACAAAGATGGCAAACTTACAGATGCTGAAGTTGAAGCAGATGAAAAGCAGTCTAACTTTCCAGCTGTCCAACTTGAACACAGCTGTCGGTACTAGGCAAGTAAACACAGAGGGAGCTGTACCATAAATATTTAATTGCAAATAGTCTTAAATTAGCATTCTTGAAAATAATTTTCAGAGAGCTTCAATTCTCCCAGTTATCACAGAGTATGTTAGTTTTCTTTTGCAGCATGCCACTTGCAATAGCCAGTCAGCAGCACAGCTGCAGTTAACCTTCGGAATGCATTACCAGACAGTATCTATTCCACTGCTGCATGGTCTTTTGTTCATTCTTTCTCCAGAGTGGAAGACGTTGTGATGAGCTGGAACCTTCTGTATGGAAAAATAGGTGAATGTCTATTACATTAGAAACTTCTAAAGGGCCTTCTCTTGCATATTCTATCCCTACACATCAACTGGGACAGGTACTAAGATTGAAAAACTGTCTTCATGGCTAAGTTATTTCACCTTCTAACTATTTTTCTAAGTCAAGATAAAACAAGTAAAAGCAGCAAACTGCAAAATTTTCCAAATAGCTTTCATAAGGCTAACCACGACCAAATTCAGGAACAGAGTTTATTGTGGTTTAAGAATTTTCATTAATCCAGACTGCGAGTAATATTTTAGATAAGCATGAGGATGTCCATCAACCACACAAACATATAAGGGGAAGCTGTTTTAGCCTGTGCTAGCTGACACAAAATGTCAATATGTGCACAGTGAATAATGCCAAATAACAGAATAGCAATCAGTACACATGCAAAGAACAGAGAATGTGATGGGGATATTTTTTTACAGTACATTGAAAGCAGAAATAATATGAAAAATCCAAGAACAAATGCCACTTTCACTGACTTTGGCACAGAATGTAGCCTGGGTAAATGTGTTTCTAATGCTTGCCTGATACAAATATCATTTATTAACATTATGTTCAGAGAAGGTACTTTCCCTAAAAAACCTTCTGTGGGCTTTTCAATGGATAGATAGATTCATCATCATTCCTTAAATAAATTGTCTAATTATGATAAGAAGTGTTTACTGAACCTTACAAAGCCACCTATCTCTTTAGTTTGTGAGTCAGATAAGCAGCTCAGAGGGCAGCAGAACTAGTGCAATTGCAGATAATGGAAACAGACTAGAGTAACCAGGCAGAGGCATGGCTAAATATCTTTTAATGAGATTGGAAGAGTGGGAGGGAGGAGATGTAATAGAGGTCATCTCAGAGAGAATACACAGCAGAGTGAGGGGCAGGAATGAGCAGCTCTTGCAAGTTTAGATAAAGGGTTGGAAAGATGTTTCTCTCTCACTGATTGACTAGAGATTAACTCTGAGAGTGCTGGTGTTGCTTACTTAAAAAACAAATCAATAAATATGCTTTAATTTTCATCTCTCTTCCTGCTTTTCTGCCCTATATGAAGTTGTGTGCTTTTCCCCTTCAGATATAAGCAAAATCCATTATTATTGTTCAGTGGCCTAACTCAAGTCCTTCATGAGCACAAAAACCAATAGACCCTTTCATCAGCCAACAAAGTCAGTCATCATGAGTGCAATTAGTTTTACTTTGACCTGTTATTTAGCAAGTCCAGCAAAAAACTTTTGAAAAGTTTGAAGTCTAGGTGCGAAGAGAAAGAGTTCAAATTTTGGGTCCTTGACTCTTTGAGGGTATCTTATCAAGATGCAGGACTTCCTCTTGCTTAGTCTTTCAATGGGATCTGTCTTCCACTTAGGGGAACCTCCCTATGAAGATGCCTGTCACTTATTATAAATTATGGAAAAAATCATAAACATGGAAATCCTGGAAACATGCAAGAGCACAGACCTGAGAAACCTACAGAAGGTGACCATGCTTGAGCAGAAGGTTGGTCTAGACAATCTCCAGAGGACCATTCCTACCTCAGTCCCTCCGATTTTGAGAATCTCAAAAAATTCATTGCATCAGATGGCTGTAGTTTAGGTGACCAAAGCCTAGGATGAGGAGATGAGTCCAAGCCACTGAAGTTACGATAGTCCTGGAGAATATTCCTTAGAAAGAAAAGTCCTAGATAAACTACTAACTGAGGTGGTCACTCACCACTAATAACTGAGTTATGCTTCAGCTGGTTGAGGTCACAGGGAAAAACAGGCAAGGAAAAGAGTTTTAAATAATTGTTTTCTTTCTAATGTCTTTTAAAATCTCAATTCAATACAGAAACATAAAACCATTGAGGTTCTTCTCGCCAAGAAGTGCTGTACAAAAGTCTATAGGGTTGAATTACAAATTGCACTCCAACTTTCTATAGAAGAAAGGCGGTGTAACAGGGAACAGAAAGAAACATCTCTAAGAACTGGTGCAATGATTGTATATCTACCGATATTACTCTTTCTTGAAGAGATGAGGAAACATCTGGAAAATTGCATCTGACCTTTGGGCTTGTCAACAGCAACACAATTTAGTGAGTAGTTCTTATAACACCAAACTACAAGAGCAGCTCCTGTTGCAGTGGAACTGTTATTGAATCTCATGAGATCTTTGAGTGAAAATTTGATTTGAAAGCAGAATTGAAAGTAGAAATTCTCTTAATCCTCTTCTTTTCATTAAAAAAAAAGTAAAATTAGATGTCATTTGGATTTTCCACCATATCTTAGAAAATTCTCTGGTGCAATGCTTGATGTATTCTCATTTTCAAATGGTTGCAGAGTTTGGCAGCACTTCTCAGAATTTTAGTACCTGATATCAGAGTAAGAAATTAATGTGGAATGTATTTCAGTTGTTTATTTTAAGCTTAATCTTAGCTTTTTAACTTTGTATGCAGGCCCTATGAATGACTCCTATGGCTTTATTTTTAGGACACAAAATGTGTAAGAATTGATATTTGGTCCAGAAGATACATACATTCATGCTTGTCTTGGAACATTTAGACAATGATAATGAAAGAATACTTCCATATTAAGGACCTCAAAAGAGAAGATAGCATCTGAATGTTTGAAAGCACAGACAAATGTAAGAGCACAGCAGATGTCATGCTTCCTGTTGTACTGTTTGATGAGATGCAAATCTAGCCCCGTACTGTATGTATTACGTAGTAATGGGTGGTTGTAAATGCTAGAAGAAAAATGTCACTGTGTCACTTTCAGGGTAATTGCTATGGAGCAAGGCTGATTTCCTTGAAATGAGGAGTCAGAGTGCTTTGACGAATGGATCGAAGAGTTCATTTTTTGTCTACAGTGTAGAGAATCTGGATGTTTACTCTTCATTTTCTGAGTGCCCTTTTTTTCTTTGAAGGAATAAAATGACAGAAATCCCTCTTCTGCCTGCAGAATTTGAAAGGATAAGAAGACTTTTTACTATTTTAGATAGCCCTACAAGTTTTTCATTTCTCAAAGCACTATTCTCTGGGGTAAAATAAAGCTGTTTCCAGAAAAGTAACTATTTCTTCTTTGTGTTTCAAAGTCAACATTTCTACTAAACCCTGGGATGGATGCTGTACAAGGATGAAATAATCCTATAAAATTATTTCTAAAGGTGGTGGAATTTTTGATACAACTTTCTCAGCTTCAGCCCAAATAGGATGAAACAGAAATGTTCAGAGACTGAATAAAAATTTTTTGGGAAAAACTTAAGTTCAGTGATGCAATCTTCCAGTTTGATAAGCCCAAAGGGTATATAAATAATCAAACATTTTATTCACCTTCTGGCTACAGTTGTTTTAAACTTTCATCTGCTACCCTGAAAAGGTAACGTTTACTTTTTACAAGGAAAGAGATAGCTGAAACTCTCGAACAGCATCAGGGTACCAACAGCTGCTACTTGCATGAAAACTCAAAAAGTTTTGAAACCAAAATAAACCCAAAAAACTTCACAGATCATTTTACAGCTGGCTTTCAGGCTAGAACCCAAGGTATTGTCATCTTCCTGGACAGGGTTTACAAGGCCTGATATAAATACATTCTGTGTAGTCAGGGAGTCCGTCAATGTTGACAGCTTTGAACATTCATGCCATTTTTGGTGTCCTGTCAGACCTTATCTGCAAAGCCTCCTCAAGGTCCAAATTTAATAATTCTTCTGTCCCGCCAAGAAACTTTGATTACTTCTCCCATGTTTCTGAATACTTGGGATGCTGAATCAAGGCTACCCAAGAGACAGGCAGGGCTCTGCTTCACCTCTCCTGACATGGAACTCTCAAGGATAAAGTACCACAAGGTGACTGTATGCTATGTTTAATAAAGAGAAGAAAAACCGCACATGCTCCCCCTCTTTCTCAAAACATCTTGGAAGAACACTTGCTTCCTGGAACATTCCCTTGGGTATTAATTATCCCAGCTCAAAAATTTAATAGAAAAATAAGACTGAGATCCAAAGGAAGACTCTCAATTTTTCTCACTGAAAGAAGACTTTGCAAGTCAGGGATTGTTTCAAACATGGTGACACTTACTGACCAGCCAGGATGAGCCCTGTGTAAATTTACTCATATCCACACTCCTAAGCCTCTACTCCAGATGGTTCTTGTTTAACCTTTTGAAGACTAGATAACATGACAGTCTGGGGGTGAGGTGTTGTGAATGAGGGGTTTAAGTAGCTTAAAAGAACCACTGGTGAGGCTCCAACAAAATCAGGTTTAGTATAAATTTGAAGAAGCACAACAAAGTTCAATGGCAAGGTTCCCTCTGTTACATACTAAATAGATAAATCATTGTAGATTGCTTTTAGTCTGATTTTTCTCTTTATGAGGAGACCAAGCACAAAAAAGAGATAAGGAGAGAAAAGAGTGAGATCCTCCCATTGAGCTACAAGGTTTAGAACAGACAGTCCCTGCCAAACTTAGACTAGTTCAATGGTTTTGGACTAAAGAAATTAACAATATTTAATAATAACAATAGCTAATTACCACCATAATAGCAGTACGTAATCAACTGACCAATCTAACACTTGCAAAATTATTCAATAGAATTTTCCATAAGCATAGCATTAACTGTGAGTCTAACTTAACCATAAGTTCAACATAATTTTTAATATCTATTTCCAAAATTAACTATGAATCTAAAAAGGCAACATTCATAATATGCATGCACACAGACATAAAGAAGTATGTGCAAAGGCATACCTGTGAAAAATTCCCCTCGAATTCAGTGAGATATTCATGGTAGAAACCTTTGTGTCTTCTCAATGGACAAAGGGATGAGCTTCGAAGAGTGAGGGCTTAGGCCTAGGTTTCACTGTCAGCTTTAACAATGGAAAATCCCACAAAATCCCTCAAAGAAGTGGAGTGTTGTTCCTCCACAGAGTGGGCTGTGGACATACCGTGCCATCCCCAGTCACACTACTGAAACTCAACCTGTCTTAAAGGCAAGTTGTACTGAGTACTGAACCTAATGGTGTTGGGAGTTCTTAACACCTTACCCATGAAGGATACTCATCACAGGCATGTAAGCATCATGCCGTGGAAGCAGTTTCACCCAAGTCTACCATGGCACGGAGTGGAGGTGGTTTTGCAGCACAAAGCAAATTTATATGGCCGTCTGAAGGCCTTCCTCTTCTACTGCTGGTGCAGCAGCTTGCAGGAGTTATGAGAAACCATTCATTTGTGGGGCTTATTTATGTGCCTGAAGAAAAAGTCTCCTCTATCCTGGCTTTTGGTGGTCCTCACTCAACACACTATTTGGTAGTGGCAGAAAGCTATGATTCAGTCATTAGAGACTAAACTATTTTAAATTACTGAGGTTGAATTAGCCAAATCATGAGAATGGGCTTTTCCCCCTGGATAAAGGTAAGAAAAGTGACCACAGGGAAGGAGGACATAACTGTATCCTGCATTTCTTACTCTGGACACTGAGTTTCTTCCATAGGTATAGCGAACCCAATAAAGCACAAACAGAGGGCTGCAGAGAATATTTCAATCTGAGCAGATCAGTGGTAGAGTAATCCCATGGCTGATCAGATAACTAGAAAGGCAGCAGAAGACATCAGCTCTGTTTTATACTCTCAGAATATTTTGTGAAAATAAAATAAAATTAAAAAAAAACACTAAACAAACAAACAAACAAAACCAAGAAAATTTACAAAGCATCATTAAGCTTAAGATGTCGGGGTTTTTGGAGGAGGTGTTTTGGTTTGGTTGGTTTGGGTTTTTTTCCACACATACAATTTTTTTCAAAATGCAACTAGATCCTGGATTTTCTAAGCTTCCTGCCCCAGCTGTTCTGAATAGAAACTCATCATTAAGTAGGGAGAGTAAAAACAATGGATTTGGGAGCAGAAATTCAAAGGTTCTTTATATATATTTTATAAATATACATATATGTCTTTATACATTGATAAACTGTGTGATGTTTCAATATACAGGGCAATAATAGGCTGAAATTGCTGTTCAGTTTTCTTCATGGAGTTTTGGGAAGTATTTCAAGAATTCCAAACAAAATGGTGCACCTCTCCACCTTCCCCACACAGCAGAGAATAATAGGAAATAAATCAGGATAAAATTACTTACACAGTGCTGGTGAGAGACAACAAACATTTCCTGATCTTTTGTGGATAGTTGAAGAAACATTCCTTTGACTCAGAACTGAGTTTTGAGTAAGAAAATTTTCCAGAAATTAAGATTCCTTCAGAGGGTTGCATGAGGCAAGATCCCTTAATGGAGCTATGGTTGCACCTCTGGAGAGCAGCATTTCTGCTGTGAGTTACTAGACAACTGGCTTACAGGCTTTGCTCGCCAGTATCTGTCACTACAGATTCTTTAGCATAAAAACTGTGAATGGTATCTACAACTACCTGTAGCAGAGCATCAACAGTATGACCATTCCTGTTTCTGGGCCTTTCACTGCCTAGGGAGGAAATGTTTCCTACTTGAAAATGGTATGACATAGTGACAACCATATCTATGTGTCTGTGACAAGTTTCTCTTTGAGTGTCTTCCCTGGGACTTGTCCTCTGTTCATCCCCAGAATGTGTAAGCTGCTTTTAGCGTTCATCAGATGCCTGCTCTCTTGAGTATCTAAAGAGAATCCGTTAAACAACAACTCTGCTACAGTGATGAAAAGAGTTTGTTCTGATGCCTTGGAAAGTATGTTTGGAAGCCATTGTTAGCACAGAAGCATGACTGAGTATCTAGTGTAGAAAAAGCATTTCTCAAGAGGGAACAAACTTATTTTCAGAAAAGGAAGGTTTGGCTGGTAAGTAGACTCTAGGAGATGTTTCCTTTTCTTTTCCTCAAAACCTGCTTGCTTTAGTCCTTCTATAGAAGCTTCATTCTGTAAACAAAATCCCTTTTCTCACATTCCTCCCTGTTACCTGGGACTCGATTTTCTGAAATACAGTAGGGCATGCAGAATACTAGATGAAATATCTTCTCCTAACCGATGTGGAAAGATAACAGCTTTGTAATTCAGACTGTAATTCACACATAACACAATTAGAAGATAGTTAGAAAGAGCTGGTTTCACTCAGCTCTGCCTTGATGGACCCTGCATTATGCATCAGGTTGAGAAAAATGCCAAGGGATGCCAAAGGTTAGCAGGACATTTGTGGAGACAGTAGGGAGAGAAGCACCAGCACAGTCCTATGCCTGAAACTGTGAGCCGAGCCAGACTAGGAACAGCAGGTAACTAGGGATTCTGTTTCATTGGAATCCTACAGGGAGGGAATGTTCTGATGAGGGATATCTGTCTTGTATTTGCTCTTTGGGACTCATAGTTATTGTGAAGTTGGACTTTGATATCTGACAGGATTATCTGAGGAGGGTCAGAGTAACCACACAAAAATATTTTCATCTAATTGGCAACTTAATGGTATTTTGTCATTAGTCTGGGGCTCATTGTGTGGAAGCCCAGGCAGATAGAATTCATATTTTGTTCTGGCTCTGAGAGAAACCTTAAAAATTTGAAGAATTAATTCCCCTTTGAGCTGAAGGATAATTGAATAACAGAGCCTGCTGCCCTTGGTGTTTCTGCCCAGTACCTTACAGACCCTTTCCTCTTGGCAGCTTCTGAGAGCACTGGTCCTCAACTCCTGATCATTCCCATCCTCTGCACAGGGAGACCAAATACTCAGTGGCCAACAGGGCTCAACCTTGGCAGTGGATGACTGTTGTGAAGTCCTTCAGAGCAAAAGGAATGTTTTTATTTAACTTATAGTTTGAAAGGTTAACAGATGAGCTGAAAGATCTGATCTACACTTTTCAAAAATAATGGCCATTAAATCTTAGAATGTGAGTTTTGGTTTGATAGCCATGGGATGTGGTCTTTGATTATTGTAGCTTCTGGGAGCTGGCAAGTTCACATGTGACTGGGAAAGCAGAAAAGGAGAGGGATTAGGAAAAACCACTGATCAGGAAACAGAAAATGGGGCTCTTACTGAGCCCAAGTGGCTGACAGGACAGCTTTGAGAGAACTCATAGTGCCAAAGGAACTCCACCACTACCCAGCTGCCTCCATGGGCAATATGCTGATCCCTTGTGCTGCTTCCTGCCTACCCTCCCTGGGAGAAGGCAAGGATGGGTAATGGTAGCCTTTAAACCAGTTCAATTTTCAAACTCACTCCTTAACTCTTTCTCCTGACCTGTGTCATCTACCTTAGAGTAATAAACTCATCCATAAGTAAAACAAAGGAGAAAAAACCCAGCCCACTAATGATTGATCATCTGGGATCAATCAAAATTACGTTCAGCATGAAATTGCATTTGGTGTTTACAAGTAGTGGTAAGTGCAAGTGAGAGGTTAAATACAGCAAAAAATATCTTAAAAACAAACTTCAAAACAAAATGTATTTTCTAAAATGCAAGATTAGTAAAAGAGTAGATCAGTAAACATTTTTAAGATTAAGAAGAGGCATCAACCTTCCTCATTTCTTACAAAGTTCTTATCATTGAGATTTTCTGCCTTTTTTTTTTTTCAGTCAAAAACACACTAAACTGATTTTCCAAACTGGTTGGAATGGAAGTGACTTGCATGATGCTTTCTGTGATACCATATGACTTAGTGTCAAAACTTACAAATATCAGGAGGGGTGTTCATATTTTCCTGTCCTGTAGGATTAAGAAGCCAGGAATAGCAGTTACTCTTCAGGGATTCTATTTCAAGGCCTGCAACTCTTCACATCACTGCCTTGCTACATTTTCTAGTACACAGAGTTTTGCAACTCTTCAGCTACTGGAACTGAAATTTTGAAGGAAGCTTCTGCCTGGCATTGAAGTTTGCTTGAAATTGCCAGAAATGCATTTTTTTAGAATCAGATTGGGCTTTAGGGGTGGGGTAATATGGTATCAGCCTCTGCCAAAACAACTCAGGTTAGTTTTGCTTTCAAATAGTCTCATAACTCTGTGCTTCAAAGTATATGTGCCTTATTCAGCTAAGTGATTCACTTTGTGCTGCCAGTATCAACTCACATTTGGCCATACTTTGCAGTTTTCAAAACCTGCAATATGTATCTACTCAGTTGATGCTACCTGGAGCTGTTTGCTAAACTCTTCAGAAATTCAGTATAAATGCAGTAGACATCTTATCAATATCTAGAGAGAGCTGGTGTTAGGTAAGAAAAATGGTCCTGATTTTGAGATTTGGGGAAGACTTAAATGGAGATTGCCTAATTTAAAGAAATGGGCTCTGGGGAAATGGAGAAGTAAGTGGGACATCCTCACAAGAACAGAAACTTAAGAGTTGATAAGAGGATTTGAAGGTGGATGGGTAAAGGTATTGGAAAACCATGCTGCTGGGAGGACAAGCTGATCATGCAGAGGATCTGCAATAAATAGAGTAATGGCACTGAAAGCCAGAAATATCTGGGGAAGGAAAGGTGAGTTCTAAAGGGAGACTGAAAAGGATGAAGCTAAAGGATAAGGCAAGTGATTGAAGATGTGTCAAAGATGGAGGAATTTTGTTCTCAGCTATTGAATGCTGCTTATCCATCTTTGAGAAAGTTGTAGGGAAAGTTTATGACCATTAGAACTCCATACACTGACCAGTGCAATGCCCAATTTACCCTTTGCCTACAAGTGACAATATTCCTATGTTCACCAACACCTCAGCACATAAGTTAGAAGAGGGAGATGCAGAATGGTTCCTATCCCTCAGCCTTTCCTTTGAATGTAAGATTACCCAGAGAGAATCTGGCTAACATGGGATTTCTACAGAGGCAGCACTGGGCTGCAGTTATCCTTTCATCCTGAGAGGAGGGGAAACTGCTGTAAAGGTAACTTATTAACAACTGCCTCAACAGCACAACAGAGAAGTGACAGGGCTTCTGCCTGTCACTTCTAACCTTTCTAACCTTGCAAGAGATCAAGCATTTCCCAGTTGTATCCAAATTATTTCATCTATGTGCTGCTAAATGTTTTCAGGGCAAGAGATGATTCACAGAAGAGACCTAGTCTACGGGGCTTGGGGGTTTATTTTTCATTCTTTTGTAATCAAAGGAAAGATAATTCATCCACAATATGTCTTTGCTTTCTGTGTTACTCAGGTACATCCTAGATTTGCTTCTTCCTCTCACTGATAATTATTTCTCTTCATAATGCACGAAACATTCCTATTGTATGTGCATTGCACCCTTAAAAGACAGATTTGCTTTCCTCTCTTGCAAAATGCTAAATCCACTAGAGGGGGCATTTATCCTACCCGATCTTTGCCATATTGAAAGTCCCTCAAGTTTGTTTTGGCTTTTCAGACTCTTCCTGACCTCCCCCACGACTACCCACCCTATTCCACAACTGGGTAAGGTACTAATGGGGTCCTTTCATCGAAATCTTACCCTATGTAAATGTTTCTGTGTGAACAAGTATTTACATAATCCAATTCCTATATGGTGTCTATCATAATTGGTTTTGAATTCTGTGAGAGAGGCCACTTTTTATCCAGATGCTTCCCTTCCTTTTAAGAACACTAATATTGTAGAGGAATGATTTGAGCTTCCTGCAAGGTTCTTGTTATCATGTATTGACTCTACTGGTCTTTCAATAAATTAAGTTTAAAAAAACCCTCCTAAATTATATAATAATTATATATATAATAAACTGTCAAAGTAGAGAACTGAATTACAGAATAGAGAAATGGATTAACATGTACTACAGTAATGGATGTGTCTTAAGCAGTGAAGACATTCTTATATAAATGTCCCTTTAAACTTTGAGGTGATGACAACCAGCCACAAGACTGTGACGATAGCTTTAAACTGTCTTATTGTCAAATGCTGCAGCAAGCTGCTTCTATTGCTGTGCAGAATATTAGAGTAGAAGCTTTGTATGTGGCTTCCCACATCACTGCTAGAGACTGCTGCATCTCCCTCTGAGAGGGGAAATTGTAGTGCATGCCTGTGCAGAGCTCTCAACATGTTTCAGTTTGGAAAGCACCATGTTAACATAAAATATTATTACTGCTTCCGACCTCAATATAAAATGTCTACAAAATGAAAGAGGTTGAAAGAAACATCAGAAATACCAAAACCATCAGTATTCAGTTCTCCCCCCATCCATCATGTTGGTTTAGAAACTCAAGAAAGTACTAAAAGAGATCTGAAAATAGAGCTTGCTAATAGAGTCCTAGCAGTACCCCAGGTCTGGGGTTTACCACATCCCCCAAGGCCAAAGAAAGATCAATCTACACAATATAGTTATAATGATTATTTGTCAAACCTGATTTCCATGATGGAGGTACCAGGACTAACATTTTCCTGACAGATTATTCCATAGTTTGATAGATCATATTTTCCTTTTGTTCATACTCATTTTTCCACTTCTCAATTCTGCAGCTCTGTTGTGCCTCAGGTGACACTTCACCATAATTCAAGAAAATTTTTGTTGCAGCTTTTTACCTGATAGTATTATGGAAATTTATCTTCCATACAACATTTTCTCCCTATAAACATAACTTTGGAAAAAAATGCATTCTGGGCAGCATATATCCTAGTCTAGGTCCTTCCACCAGGAACAGCAGATGTTCAAAGTCTCTAGGAAAAACATTTTAGTATACATCAGCAAGGTCAGCCAATCTGGAGTTAGACTTATTTGAAGGAGTGTAAGCTACTACTGAAACGAAAGCAAATCTTCACTATATATTGAGTGCTTTCTGAAGCATGGGTCCCATGGCAGCAAGGACTGTCCTGTTAGGAGCATCTGATTCAGCAGAGGGAGTGTTGAGTGACTTCAGGTGATGGTTCCAAGTATCCAGGCAACTGAAACTCTACTAGTGATTTCTGTGATAGAAAAGATCAAGATAAGTCCAGATTAACCAGAGATCTCCTGTGGGCAGCTGAATCCCAACCCTCATTACAGAAGAAACAATGAGTAGAATAGCTTAGCTTATGTGTTAATGTGTCAGCAACAAATTGTGCATTGCATCTGAAAATTTTGGGTTTTCTTTCCTGTACTGCTCACAGGTGAGAAGACACTGTCCACAATGGTGTGAGCAGAAGACAACAGGAGCAGGGACTGTTCCCCTACTGTTGATATCAGGTCTCCTTATATTCCCAGTAGCATTATTCTTCCCAAATATAGAAGAGAGCCGTTCAGTCAGACACACAGGCACCTACTATTATTTACTAAAGCACAATGGGGAAGTAACTGGTGTTAGAATAGGAGACCTTTGTTTAGCCTTTTACCCCGTATCACATATTCAGTAGGCACCTTCACTGAAACCAGGCTGGAAGAGGCATAGCTGAAGGAAAGTTAAGTGCCTGGGTTATAAAAAACTTTGCTTTAAATTGAATTTTTTAAAGAAATATGAAAGTGCTACATGCAAGACATTGTTTAGCACACGTTTTGAAACAAATTATATTAAAAATTAGCTCTTAAAGAGCACCCAAACAAACTCAGAATGTACTAGACTGAAGCACAAAATGGGATTAAAAGCAAATGGCATGTGATAACTTGAATATGCAAAACTAAATGAGATACCATGATTAGACAGAAAGTATACTAAATTGCAGATGATAAATACAGATCTGAGTACACAGCACTGAAACACTGACGTCACTCAGCAGATGGAAAGAAAGGACTGAGCTAAGACAAAGGGCAGGAGTGAAGCAAATAGACTCTTATAGATACAAAGGCACAAGTTTGACATGAAGATCTATCAGGCATGCTATATCTATAAAATATTAAGATATTCATGTAAAAAGTCTGGTCTGAAAGCTGTGTATTTACCTCAGACTTCCAAAAAGGTTTTTCACTTTAATCATTTGAGAGGCAAAGTTTCAGAGAATATCTGCAAATAGAAGCTGAGTCTGGTAAACTGGTACTGTGATTTACAACAAAAATGTGATCCAACCACAATGCACCAAAGAACAATGAGCAATACGGTGGCAAGATATCTCATTCATTCTATTCTGATCAAAAGGCTCTTTTGAAAACGTTTTTCAAACATTATGAAGCCTATAGGAGAGTTTTCTGAGAAAAATGAACTGTATTATCAGCTACAGAAAATGCAAAAGTAAAAGTGGAAACCCTCTTGTGACTGTTTTGAGGAATTACAATCTTGTAGTCATGAGAGCAACACTTTTATTTCTACAAAAAAAAAAAAAAGATGAAGAAAGTTTGACACCTACTTCTAGTATGGCAAGCAGTGCAACCTGTGTCATACTTGTGTGCATTCTTTATGCCTTCAGAGAAGATATTTTTCTGTTCTCAAAGATTTTACCAAATTTCCCCTCCTCTGAATCACATTACAGGCTCTGGTGCCTGTAATGGGTAAGACATATGTGCAAGGCCTTTGCAGACAGACCTATGATCCCTTTCCCTGCAGCCTGGGAAGGATGAATATGACTGGGCTGCAGTTAGGAAATCACCAAATTTCTGGAAGATTTGCAGATCAGGAAGCAAAATAGATTCAGGATTTAAAGACAAAACTTGCCAAAATCAACTTTTCAGTAACCTATTCCAACTGATTCATCAAAAGTTGTTTGTTGTTTATTTTTCTTTCATTGCTTTGAAACTGATAGAATAAGGGGACAGATGATGTGACTGTGGGGCAGGTTCTCCCTGCAGTTTTATCCCAGGCGTCACAGGTGCTATGACTATCAGTGGTGAGTTTGCCCCACTATGTTTAAATTCTCAGGCAGTAGTGTTTCAAACTCCCTGCCGAGAAGGCTGTTAAGATGCTAATGTAAGACTTACTAAACTTTGCTTCTACTTAGATATCAATCTCCTCAGTGCCTGACTCCTGTTTAAAACAGTCGTCGCTCCAGTTTTCGGTAACAACGCAGATCAATCTGCAAATAGAACAAAAAGTTACTAACCCCTGCTCCCCTTGCTGCAAAGCCGTGGCCACCACGGGAGGCCAGCAGAATGAGCCCATTACAATGCACAAGCCCAAGCCAATCTGCAGTGCATGGGAGAGGCGTAATCAGTTTTACCTTCTCATTGTAATGCTTAATAAAAATAGATAATACAGCATTCGGAGTACTGTGGAAGCAAAATGCTGGTTAAAATGAACCTGATAATAAAAGGCTCAGTGGGCTTTCTTGAACCAAGTGGCAGCCTCAAACAATCAAAAAGAATTTCCCAAGAGTTTGCTTAATAAAGGAATAAAAGGAAACATTTACTTCACACGGCTCATTGTCCTCATCTTCTGTGGTTTAACTGTTTGTGCTCGGGACTCATAGTGACGCCTTCCAGCCCTTTTGGAATGATAATGCCCAACACCCCTTTGCCAGGGCAAGCTGCTCGGGTTGCAAGAACATAAACTACCTCTGTTTCTCAAATGTCAAGGAGAAACTTAAGGAACCTTCTAGTTAAGCATGAAGAGATATATGAGGAGTGAGCCTTCTTTCACTCAGTTCTATGTCAGGAGTGTCACCTATGGATGGTGAGGGCCAACAATAGAAAATGGAGGGCAATGTGCAGTGGGCACACTTGGCATAGAATGTGAGTGATGTGCATTTGAAAGACATATGGCTAGGAGAAACCTAGGGTATAAAACAGCAATTAAAAAGGCATAAGCTCTGTCATTACTTTCCAGATCCCTTTAGCTGTCTTTCAGGTCACAGCATTTTGGGGGCTATTCCACTATGTAAACAAGATCTTTTCCTTGTTATTTTACTTTACTCAACCATTCCATTTGCATGCTACCCTTTTCCCAGTGCCACCTGACCAGGATTGGGTAGTGAGTCCTCCCTGTAAATGGGAGGTAGAGTAGACCATCAACCCAGGCCCACCAATGAAGATCTACCTTCAATCAAATACTATGCTTTGTCAGACATTGAATGCCTTCCAGCAGACATAGACTAGGGTATTAAACACACTACCTATGGTGAACTTTGCCTTTCATTGAGGAAAAAGTTTTTTTAGTTTAAAAGAAAAAACCTGACCTATATTGGATTGAAATAAATGGAAATGCTTCCCTTAACTTTAAAATGGAAGGTGGATTGGGCTTTTAATTCATTATTTTATTTCGTATGTGGAGTAAATCTGGTAAATCTTTTGTTTATCTGCAGTACTGAAAATTCTCAGGACATGTTATATATTGCAAGGAAAAGTGGCACAGGGTGGGAAGAGAGACCTTGATGCTTCAGAGAAACATTTTCAGTCATTCTAGCACTACTATAGCCATGGTGAGCTGTCACTGTGGTTTGCTTTTTTCCCCTTGCATGCAACATCCATACCCATAACCTCTTCCTTTAAAAATATTCCTTTTCTCTTTTTCTGTCTCTGTATTTTACGTCTCTGCCAATTTTCAGTAGTAATTGAATGAAATTCATCCAAGTTTTCTTTGAGGATTATCAGAACGTGTTTTGAAGAGACAGTCAGGAAGAAAGAAATATGCATCTGTTTATATATTCTAGTCTTGTGACAAAGTAAAATATTTAGCAGTTTGCTAATGAAGTTGGAAAATGGAATGTGTTCTGCAAAACAAAGCAATCCTTTGAGAACCTGCTTAATGAGATGAAGGTTAGTCGATGACACAGGTTGTGATTTAAAGTCCCAAACTACCTGCATGGAGGAAAATATACAAAGAAGAAAGAATTTAAACATTTTTTCTTTTGTGTGTGTGTGTGTGTTTTTGGTTGGTTGGTTGGTCGTTTTAAGGATAGAGGAGAGGAGAAATAAGCACCAGGTCCAAAAATAGCAGAAAAATAAGATTCACATTTACATAAAGAAAGGAGCTGCTCATTGTAGGAAAAAAATATTGTACACAATTTGCAATAGTAAGCTCCAAATCAGTTTGATGTAGTTGTTTAGTAATCTAATATATTATATTTAATAGCCTTACAAAATGAACCCATATAACCACATAATATCCAGTATTATTCAGTTCGATTGAATTTAAATAGAAGAGCTAAATACAGTCAACATTTTCTTCAATGTAGTTAACTGAATAAATGTAAATATGACAAATATGGATACCACTCACTGACCTGAACTGCTCTCTAGATTGAATCTAGGACAGAAACAGCATATGCATATGTGCTACTGCCTTGAATACATATAATCAGAGCAAAATTTGGAAGCATTACATTTACTTAGGCTAAAAAAGCTACAGGAACCTATGCTATACCAGCTTCACAGGCATATTTTCTTTTCCTTAGTGAGTGAAGGAATTATGAAGACAGGAAATATCCACAACTGAAAAAGTCAGTAAATCCACTATCTCTATAAAGATAATAAAAGACAATTTTAGAGATATTGGTCTTAAATTGCACTTTTATTTGAACAAATCCCTTCCAGAAAAATTTTGCCACCCAGATCTGGAGCTCGGAGGTGCTATAGACAACGAAGGACTCTTTTCCACCATCTTATACTGTCTGTCTTTTGATGCTCATACAAAACACCAATATTTACCTCATATTGAAGGATCATTAAGTGGCCCTTGAAAAATATGTGAAGTTATTGTGAGACAAGGCATGTAGATGGTATTTTATACTTTTAAACTCCTTGTGCCCTACAACCTTAATGATGGGGAGATGACAACTGTCCAGTTCTGGACATGCCAGTTATTTATTGCATTGTGCCCTTGGAAACTGAATGGTTCCCCCTGTATCTGGCATTGAATGAGCTTACTATCTTTAGTAATAAATACTTTAATCACAAAGTGAATGCTGACTTTCAGTGTATGATGCAGTTCCTGATAAAGTCATTGCTTAATAAATACAGCTAGTGTATGGCCCTGACACATTTGCGTTTCCCACTGTCCTGGTTATCTTCATTCCATGTGTTCCTAGAGCATGCAATTCCTTCATTAAGAAAGAGCAGGCATCTTAGCTTAATATGTTTAACACTCCCTAACAAAGCTGACAGAACAGGAAAGCTGAAACAAGCAAATACTTCCTCTGCTTTTTGTCTGATTAGGATGTATCAGAGTGGATGCAGCACTCAGAGCAAGAGATTACATTTTAAAGATGGTTTTTATCCATTCTATGTTGTTTATTTATTAGAAATAATTCCTATGAATTATCCACATTCAGAGAGCATAATTGTTACTTAATTATGCTGCTATCAGTGCTCAATGAAGACTGACTTGATGGAAAACAAAATCCTTCATACAGTTTATCAGCCTGAATAACAGTCCCAAATAATTAGAATCATAAACTGCCACAGCATGCAGATGGTGCTGCAAAGCCAGCTATCTAGAGTCAATCCAATCAATATGGTTCTGTCTTGGCAAGGGTGTTATTCAAAGCCATACAGAAAGGCCACCATGTTTCCATTTTTTATGAGTTTTTCTTTCCTTAAATGACTATTGAGAGGTCTTTTTAATTTTACCTGATTATTTTCTCTGTACAGGGCATAAATGTTGTTCAGAAAAGTATGTGTAGATTCTATCATATCATATGACAAATGAACAGAGAAAAAGAGGTAAAAACCCACAGACTAATTGATAGGACTCAAAAATCTGATTGATTTTGACAAAATGAGGATGTTAAGTTCATAATTAAAATAAATAAATAAATAAATAAACCCCAAACAAAACAAACCACCACAAACAAACAAAAAAACAGCATAGGAAAAGCAAAGTTAAAGTTTCATTGGCAACTTTACTTTGACTCTTTCCATGACTTAAAAGACGATCTTACATTCTTCTGCTCAGACAATTTATCTGACATTTGATTTTTCTTCTCACTTTAGTATATAGTTCCTGTCCTCTACTTGTTGTTTAGTCACTTTGGAGTCAAATAACTCTGGCTTTTACAAAATCAGACTGAAGGAAAGGTCAACATTTTAATTTTCACAGAGCAATAAAGGCAACTTTTTAAATATTTTGACTATATAATTATTATTTAGAAACAATAATGATGGACTACATGAACATCACATATAGATATTCCCCATGAGTGAAATCCAGATCTGTTGTAATACAACTGACTTCATCCAAGGTCACTTCTAGAACTGTACCCAAGAAAGACGGAATGAAAAAGAAATAAAAAGAAATAAGGTAGTGTCTTTTATTGCAACTCTAGGAAAAGATGCTCTAAGGTTTGTACAAATGCCCTGCTGTGCATATGACACAGGCAGCACTCTCTAGCCCTGCACTTAGTTCAGTTTTTCTCTTTTTTATTCTTTGATAAAGAATTAGCTCAAACATGCATATATATTGACATAATTTGTGGTTGTCATGGCAATGCTACTGTACCAGAAATAAATGCAGTGTGAAAGTATCATGTAATTATAATCAGAACTGGGATTCAAAATGAAGTTTTTCTGAGACAGCTTTAAGTCAGTACAATGCAGGTACCTTATTTTTATGCATTTATGGAGATCTTACTTTTTTAGCAGATCCTTAGCAGAAAGAGCATTACTGAGGGCTCACTGAAGTAAATCAGATTCTCATTGTTGATTTTAGTGATTGTTCTTTCAGAAGTGTACATTCATTTTGTTTTGAACCTAAGCCCAGTAAAACACAAAAAGAAACTATTTCTTTCAACATCTGCACTTCCAAAGTCTTCTTAGTTTCATCCTCTGGCCAGTGAATATCAGGAGGGCTGTAGGTGAAGGGAGGCTTTCTTACAGTTGGTTTCTAGGTTCCCATTTTGCAAACAATGCCTGTACCTTCATCTACACACCAGTGTATATAAAGGAAGAAGTATGTGGAGGAGGAGAGGGATGAAGATTAAATGATTTACAGCCTCCTCTGTGCTGTCTTTGAAAGAACAATAAGAAACACAGATAAAGGAATCTGGGCAAATTGTGGCAGATCATGGACAAAACATCATGAGAGGAGGACATACAGCTAATATGCCCTAAGGCAGCAGGTCTTATCATAGAATTTCTTTTGAGTAGTGACATGATTTGGAAAGTCGCAGAGACTTCCTCAGGGTGCTTGAATTTTTGAGCATTAATAAAAGGCTGATATTGATAATACAACTTCAGGATAGAGGGTTGTCTTTCTTGTTACAGTAGGTCAGTTTCTAACAATTATCTCTGCTGATATGTGTGTCTGAACATCAGCGATGTTTCTGCTGACAGAGCCTTAAGACCCTTCGATACTCTTAAAAAAGACATTTTTCCTCCTGGAAAAGGTCTACCCTTTAATACCTCTACCAAAGCTAAGAAACAGTTCTTTGTCCTTGCCTTTAATTTCAACTACTTTTCAGAAAAAAATAGTTCTATTTCTTTTTCTGCTTTTGCACATAAAAAAATTCAGGGTGTTTATATACAGATTTGTATGCAGGTTAATCTGGGAATAAGTGTGAATTTCACTTAAATATTAGAACTGCATTCAGAATGTCAGTTTCTGGTATCGGTATGATATTTAAATGGCAGTTTTTGGTCAAAAGTTTTGCTACATCATAAAATAAGACTCAAAACTCTTGGTTTTCATTATAAATTTTAATTTGCTTATACTGCACAGAGTACTTGAGTGAGGCTGCACCAATGCTGAATACAGTGGGACAATCCCCTCCTTTGCCTGGCTGGTGATGTTGTGCCTGAAGCACAGGAGGGGTTTGCCCTCCTGGCTTCCAGGGCTCACTGATGACTCACACTGGACTGCTTCCACCAGCATTCCCAGATCTCTCTCTGTTGGGCTTCTCTCCATCCACTCTCCCTCAGTTTGTACTCATACCCAGTGTTACTCTGTTCCAGGTGCAGAATGTGGCATTTCAACTGGTTAAATTTCAGTGATGACACAGGAGGCACTGAACACCAAGGTTTCTCCAAACATCTCCTACTCCACTGAGCACTCAAAGCCCTTAAGCAGTCACAGGAAAGTAGTGTCAGCCTTTTGCTTTTTTAAGTCAGGTCACAATTTTTACATGCATATATGTGAGTGCATGCGTGTGGTTTTTATCATCTTTATATATATATATCTTTTATATATATTATCTTTATATATATATATAAACACACACATACATATAAAAATGCCTATAATATAGGTATTTGTAATAACTAATAAATAAAATAATGTCAGATACTAGCAGTAGTCTTAAAAGGCATAGACGAAACTAAATAAGAAACATTTTGTGTTGACAGAAAGGAGACAGGAAAATAACATATTCAGTGAGTGCATTATCATTTACAGGTGATTTTGATACATCAAATAGTAGACTCAGCATAGCAAGTTGGTGTACCCAGAACAATCACTCAATGAGAAAGGTTTCCTGGCAATAAGAGTGTGCTTTTTGATTTGGGAATTAATTACAATGGATGTGATGTGGCTAGAAGCCTACACAGCATTTTGAAAGTTGAGGACGCGTTGTAAATGATGTGCTTTGCAGACATGATTCTGCCAAAGACAGTGCAAACCCCTGGTTTTCAAAGGGGGTTTTCAACTCTGAGTGGCATGGAACTTTAACTTGTTGAATAGATATAGCACATTACAACAGTGCACTTTTGAGCAAGGAGCAGAAAGGGAGGAAATTAAAAACCTTTCAAACAGCTTGCAATGAAATTTAGGGAGCTGAGACATAAAATTGTTTTTACTTACACAGTGCATTGTTATTTAGGGGTCACTGAGAAGCAAGGAGTAGGCACTTCCATGTCTTTGACACTAACTGAGGAGGAAAATTAACTTGTAGAAGACAACCTATATCTCAGTGGCAGTTTGGCAAACAAAATGACTACTAATAAGTATTTGTCTTTAAAAGGTAGTTCAGTCTAATGTGATATCATAATCACTGAAGTCAGAACAGATTTTTGTTATACTGCTATTTCCAACATCACAGATAGTTGAATTAAGGATAAACTAAAGAAAACTTAATAGGTTGAAGCACTGATTCCACCACATTGCTTGGCAGTCTTTTGGATGTTGCTTCCAGTATCACACCCTTTTCTGTTCTCCTGCCATCCTCTTCAAAAATTGTAAGTGGAATGGAATGATTTACTTCTACTTCTCAACTATGAGACCAGAAGCTGTTTCTCTAAATGCCTTATCCTGTTTCCTTTATATGTAATCTATGTACATGTATTTTCCCCAGAAGTGAAATGAAAGAATTTTGTGTTCTTTTCAAGACTCCTCATCTCATTTTAAAGGCACCAATTCAATGGAAAACGTATCTCTTCTCTATGTAATCTCTCCAATTGGAAATTAACTTTATTGCTAGGAAATTACATCTGATTTCAAGGTTGAAAGTGTATGACTTCAGCTTTAAGATGCTCATTACTTCTTTGCAAAAAGGAAAAAGTTGACATGACTCTCATTTAACTTTCTCCTGAATACTTGTACTACTATACCACAATAAAAAAATTCTTACCCTTTTTATAATGTACTCTCATAATATGTGAAAACATAATACCACAGGTTTATCTTTAGAATCCCAAGTACTTACTCACTTTGCAATCCATCCCATCATTTTCAGATAGGGGACTCCATCACTGCAGTACTGATCTTCCTGGCGTAATATAGACCTGTACAGACATTAGACATGATGCAATGGACCTGTTCCCTTCCTTGGCCTGAGGCAAAAATGACTCCCTGCAAATTAGAGCCATTTCTACTCTCTTGACTTTTTGACTTTGAGGTGCATTAGAGAGCAACCAAAGAATCTTAGTTATCAAACAGGGAAAATAAGCAGTGACTAAGCCCTATCTCAAAGTACTTCAATGGCCAAAGGGGACAAAGTGTTGTGAGGGTTTTAGTCTTGTCCATATAAACATAATAAAATCAAACAGCTAGGTTCTGTAGCTTAGAGTGAAAATGAGATATACTTCTTTAACAAGGACAATTACTAACCACTGCCACCACTACCTAGAGATGTAGTGGACTCTCCAGTGGACATTAATTAATTAATCTAAAAAAAGAACGAGCACATATTTCTCATTAATTACCTTGGCTAATTAAAAGGGAAAAAAAGTCTGGATTACCTTTATAGAAACGCTTTGAAATCAAACTACTCCCTTTTGACCTTCAAAAATCAGGGGAAAAGATGACTGATAAACCCTACTCACAAATTGATAAGGCAGGTATCTGCTATTTACTGCTGAATTAATAAGTAATAATGTTAAACTTAACTTGTGGGAACTACTGAAGTGAAAATGAACTAAAAATTTACTTGCAAATATTGCTCACAAATTATCTCGACATGCACAAAAAACTGCTGTAACAGGTACTGAAGCATGAATTCTCGGAGAGCTTTTGGTTGTGAAAAGAAGCTCTGCTGAAGTATCCTGCTTAATGAGACAGAGCAGTTCCCACAAGAGCTGAAGATGTTCCCCAAAGTCTCCTTGGATATAGCTGGTGAATTTTAGCTCTGCATTTCACTACAGCTTGGAGATGACAAAGCTGCATAATAATCCTGGCTGTAAAATCGAAAGAATGAGGTAGAGCAAGATGGGTTTTATTCAGTTTCTTTCCTCTTGCTAAGTGAAGTAAGTGTAAATCTGCTTCCTGGAAGTTCACATTAATCCTGTTAAGTAGTGACATTAACAACATAAACAAAAGAAGATGTGAATTTACTAAGAAAATGTAATGGGTTGGGATTTCTTGCCTTTAGAGTGAGGGCAAATGTTTGGAATTTGTCTCAAAAATTTCTTTAAGATACTAAAACTAGTATCTTAAAAAAAACATGGCTTTTTAAAACTCTGCCATAGTTTGAGTTTTTGTTTGTTTGTTTTTTGTTTGTTTGTTTGTTTGTGTGTTTGTTTGTTTTTTGGACTCAGATTTTCAGCTGTTTGGGATTGGGATTCTTTTCCCTCAAAATTGATGCAAACAGAAGCAGGTTTCATTGTTTTTCTGAAAAATCACCAGGTGCTTGAGAAATCCTCTAGGCATGAAATATGGCAGCTCAGTAGGTGGCTAGAACTGATGTATTTTTCCTTTTAAAAAGACAAAAACTTGATTCCAGTATGAATAAAATACAGCTAAAGTAGCATTTCAATTTTGCAAAGACCAAGTTAGAATGAGATGATTCTTATCCCATTAATGAGGACATTTGGAAGAGGAACCAGAAATAGAAGTGCATTTTGTAAACAGAGGTAAGTCTAGCAAGCCTACTGTGGACTTGAGGAGGAAGCAGCAGAAGTTTGAAAACTACACGTGGAGCACAGAGATGGCAAGTACAGCAACTCCCTGCAGAGTTTCCTCTGTGGCTGTGGGAGTGGGATCCTTGAGTAGGTGGAGGGTATTTCTGAATTGCTCTCCCCCATGTCTTTCAGCTTTACTGAGTCCAGGAAGGTAACAGGTGTCCCACTTGCCCATGTGCTATGTACACAGTCCACAGTCTCCAGTGAGACAGTCTGAATAGTTTTCTACTGCTCACCTTCTCTCCAGCATGGGAGACATTACTATCAAGGGTGAAAATAGGGCTTTATTTATTGGTGGTGGGTCAATGCAGCTGCCTAGCTGAGGTTGCTGAGTGAGGGGGTAAACTCCAAGGTAAACTCCATACAGAGAGCTCACTGGAGGCCACGCATAAGTCTCTTTTCAAGTCACTCTAGGAAAGAAAGTGGGCAAGGGCAGGAATAATCCCTTAGTCCAACGAAGGCTTTGCCACATCAACTCCTCCTTCTCACCTCCTGTGGTTTTGACTGTTATATCACCTGTCTCCTCTTCTGTTGCTTTCATTATTTTAGGTTTTAACTCTGTCAAGCATGTTTTAATAGTGCATTAAGTCACTCTATTAGAGTCACAGCTTTGTCCCTGGTTCCAAAGTTGGCAGCTGTCACACCAAGATATTTTTGAGCCCACATACTATTGAATATGTACCAAAGCATGCAAGGCACTGAAAGGTTCCTCCTTCAAGCCTTCAGATATATACAGTGGTGATAGAGAGCAAAAGACATTTGCTTGGAGTTTTTATTATTTTGAGTAACAGAACACTGGGAATGAAAAGTAATGGGAATTTTGGCCAAGAATTTAAAATACAAAAATAGAAAGTGAAATCCTTAACTCCCAATTTAGACCAAATGAGCATTTTCATCTGTCTTCACACCCTGGAGAACTTTTTTTGTAAACACCAGCAAAAATGCCTCATCATCCTCTTCCAAGTCTCTTCTTAAAACATTTCTTGCCCTAATGCTGGGAAAAAAACTTATGATGGTAAAACAGCTGCAGCAATGATCTTAATGACGCTCATGTTGATTGATATGTAATTGACTCCTCTTAGTTTCCATCTGACTCTTTCCATCTACCCCTTCTCTTGGATGGTAAAGTGTTGAAAAATAGAATTTTATTCTTTGACTAGCAACTTGTGTCTCTATCATGTCCATTCTAGGAAGAAGAAAAAGAGGAAGAAAATTCAAATGCATTAGGATATTTGTACTGGCTCAAATCAAAGATACATCTAAGCAAGTCTCCTGTTCCAACATCAACTAGCAGCACAGGCATAGCAAAAGCAAAGCTAGTGTTGACATCCAGATCTGAGCAATCTTACACTTTGGGATTCCTTAACCAGAGGTCTAATTTTTTAATAATCTTATTAAAGATTATTAAAATAATGAAAATCTTATTTTTAATCTTACTAAAAATCTTATTAATCTTATTAAAATCTTATTAAATCTCTGGTTTTTAATAATCTTATATTGTGACATTTCCCAACTAAACTTGCAGTATTATCCTGTAAAAATGTGTCTAATTAGACCTTCTTTTGTTCATCTTTGGCCCCTGTTGAACAATTTAATTTATTGCCTCCTTTGAAAAACTGTGGTAGCAAGAGAAAGATCAGTGGTAATACTGCTAAGCAAGGTGTTGATTCTGCAGTGTGTGCTAGTGGCCCAGATCACTGCACTAACTAATCCCCATTGATTTTAGTAGAAATCTATGAAAGGACACGGCCCATTGGAAAATACATAGTGTGAGTTCATCTTCAAAAAATGCTGAGAAAATGCTCATTTCTTTTAACTAACATGGTGATGATTTAAAAAACGAATTGAAGTTTTCACACCTGTCACAAAGAGAACAATTTGCTACCAAGAATTTGGGAGCTTTGCAGAGGTTGAAACTCAGATTAAGATGAAACTATACAAGACAATAGATTAAATACAATTCTCAGTTTAGGAGTGTGTTTTTTGCTTGTCTTTCATGGCTTGTGAGATTCATAAAAGTGTTCTTAAAGAAATGGATGTCCATCATTCATTTCTCTGCACAGGAACAGGGGATATGAATTGGTGTTTGAGGAGCCACAGGTCAGTATTTCCACTGATGTGCAGATTATATCACATCAGACAGCATTAACCAGTGTTTGTGCCGCTCACCTCAGACCTATGGTAGCCTCTCACACATAGGTATAAACACCAGGCTGGCATGTCAGGGGAGGCAGAGAAGTAAAAAAACCTTGGATAATCTCATTATTTGCTCAGCTTTGGATCTCTCAAAGCTTTATAGTTGCTCAGGGATGTGAAGGCAAAGGACCTTCAAGGCCGAGATAAAATACATCTGTATGTGTCAATGGTGTTTTAATGTTCCATATCTGAGTATGTGTTGGAATGACTTCCTCAGCAGCACTGGTCAAGTGTTTTAAACATGCACCATCTGCCTTTGCATGCACTTCTGTTTCTGTTATTGAGATAGATACTACTGTTTCTGTTACTGAGATCTGATACTGAGAGCAATCAGTTTAGCAGGGACACATTATGGTGTCAGATACTGTTTTAAGTAGTATCTGGGGCCTTGTGTTCCATTCCTTTAAGAGTGCATTCAAAAGCATTTCTGATTGTGAGAATAACTAAAGCTTAATTCTCTTCAAAGAAATCCCCAAACTAAAGACAAAATCATCAGACTGCCCTTACAAATACTAAAATCATTTGGAGGCAGCTTCATTTTTTGGATCTGGAGTAGCAGAAACTGATAATTGGGTAACATAAGGTTTTATGTGACTCTTCCTCTTGGAAAAGTAGATATTTCAGAAGAATCAACATCAATGAATCATAAAATAGTTTGGGTTGAAGGGCACCTTTAAATATCACCCTTCTTCTGCAATGAGGATACTCAAAACCACAGCAACACAGTCTCTATGAATGTGAGGTCTAATAAAAATTGCTGTGTCAAAAGTTCTGCCAGGAGAACTGAGACTATAGTCGTCTCCTAGACCAGTTAAGACTGAATCATTCACCCATTATGAAACCACATCAGTTACAGTGCAAGTGAAAGAACATAGCTAAGGAGATGTTTATTTGTTCATGGTAGACATATGTGAATTAGTTCTGCTAAAGCTCTGAGACAGAAGATTGTGAGAAAACTGACCCAAAATTCTTCTGCCCATCCTGCACATTACCTGCTCAAAACCAGTAATGATGTCCAAACAAAAAGAACTGGGTAGGGGGAATTAAAAATAATAAGAATTAATGTTCAATAAGTTACATCAAGCAAAATAATTTCAGTATGTCTGTGTAGAAGAAACCAAAGACTGCAGAAGAATAAGACAGATCTGCAGAAGACTTGAGAAACCAAACCCTAAATACATGTACTTAAATTGAAATTTGTTGGAAATATTTTTGGACAAATTTGCTTAGGAGGGTATTGAAATGTACCAAAATAGATAGAAAGAATGGTTAAAGAAATTGGCTTTCAGGAAAGGTTTCTAAAAAAGATCCAGCATGGTTTCGAAAAAAGAAAAAAAAATCACCCCATTTTGGAACACTCAGTTTTATGTTAACATTGAAAAAACAATAAACATTGTTTTTTGCTATATGAAACAAAATGTAACAAGTTTAATTTCAAATCTCTTGAAAACAACAGAAATACTCTTTTCTAATGAAAAGTTTTGCATTATTTTCCCATCAGTAAGTTCAGGTGAATGTATGAGTGAAATATAACCTACTTGGAAAAGATAGAAAAAGTACATAAAAATAATAAATTTGTAAACAATTTTTTAAAATTAAGTCTTAAAAAAATACAAGTTCTAGAGTGAAGAAACTGCAAAATATGCAACATTCCTTTTCATGCACACAAATGAGATTTGGTATTTATACTTTCTATTTATCCTGTTGCTGAAAACTACTTCAACCCTTAATTTCAGTTAGATCATCTTCAGACATCTAGAAAAAGCCCTAGAATTGCTCCAGCAGGGGCAATCTTCAGAGATGGGAAAATCAATAGATGGTTTTTATTTTCCTTTTTCACCTCACTTTGTGAGGTGAATGTTGAGAGAGAATAGTGACTTTTACAGGCTACAGACATGGTATTCTAGCACTGGTTCTGGTAGAACACACCTGTCCTGACCCTTATCCCGCTGTTGCACCCCCTCACCTGACTCTGTACCACAGACCTGTTCTGGAGTCCTCCCACTGTTTTGCCCCAATTGCCCAGAGGTGCTGTGTGGTAGTTTCTGTTCTCAGAACGGGCACAATCACCCCAACCAGAAGCTCTAATTTATTACCCTTTCCTCTACTTTCCTCAAATGTTTCAGAGTGTCTTCACTTTAATTAATCATTTCTATGACCAGAATGTGAAACTTGAATACCTCATTTCATATATCTGAACCCATGTTGTGAAGATGTGACCCTTATTTACAGGCACGCCTTTCTGAGCTGGTTACTATGTACCAAGAGTGGTTTAGCTCTTGCTCCTTGCATGGCTCTCTGTGCTATTCACAATCTCCTGGAAGTGTGGCCCGGTGGAGATCATGCTGCTCATTTAATCTTTTGGAGTAAACCACACTTTGTACTATTGCTTCTTTCAGATGTCTTCCTTGGCTGCCATAACTGTACCATGAAGTTACTTTTTCTGGAATTATTAGTAAAGAGTTGTTTAGTCACACAGGATCTCTGGGAGTCGACTAGCCTGCTTGACAGTTTCATGGAGATGTGAACCAATTTTGTTTGGGTTTTTCTTCAGCAAGGAGGGAACAATGCAAATCGTCACTAGCCTGTGATGATATGGAAGTCAAGTGGCACAGCAGAGGTTGCAGAGCACACTTTGGAGCCCAGGGCAGCCAGACCTGCTGGCCAGACTTCAATACAATTTTCTTGAAGAACTGAGGGCAGACCCACAACTTGGTGGCTAATTAGCTCTTCCTACCTGGATGAAGGAGGTGGAAACAAGAAACAGGTGTTTCCATATGATCCTATTGCTGCACAGAGAGGACTTTATTGTCTTCAGTGAACAGCGGGCTGCTGTGCTGGGAAAACACACTTTTTTACTGCTTTCTGAGGCAGCTTAACAAAGCTCAGAATCACGCAGATAAGTAAGCAGCCCCAAACACCCTTTATCCTCATGTAAATAAGAACAAGAGTTGTCTCAAACATACAGAGGAAGACTATTTGGCTGTAATTCTGGATTTCAAACAATCTAGCCAAAATATGACAGATAGAGAAATTCAATATGCAGGTCAAAAAATGTGTCAATACAGTCATGATTAAATATAGCACTTAGGAATGAAAAGATTCTTTTCTTCTTCCTGGATTTGTATAGGTTTGCCTTTGGACTAATAACTATATTAAAAATGAAATAGTAATCTATCTAGTAATATAAACTCTGATGGTTAATTTTAGGACACCCTTTGGTACTGGGGTCCTCCTATGTCCCAGGACAGATACAGGAATAACACTGGTCAGGGACTGCTGACTAATGACTGTGGGATGGAGTGTAAATCACTACTAGGTGTATCATTTATACATAAAGATTATTTGTGAATTTTGGTGGGGCTGTGAAGCCAACTGAAAAGCTACAATTTTTTTAGTGTCAGAGAAATAAGAAGGCCCATTCTCTGCTTGAAGGTGAAAATGTATAAAAATCTATTTTCCAAGAAAAATCCATTGACAAAATTATGGATTCTTAACACAAGCTCCATTTATCTGTTCATGGACTTGAAGTTTTAGAGATGGAGTTATAAATTCATAATAGTTTTCCTGAGTTTTTCATTTGGGAACATGAGTGAAATGCAAGATGTTCACAGTCACAATTACCATTGCTTCTTTATAAGAAGGGCTCAGAATTGTGACAGCATTTGAATGTAGAAATCCAAGATATCGGTATATTCCTTAAGTACATAATTGATTTGGTGTCTCTATTTTACATTCAAATGTGTTTTAATCTTGGTTGTCAATTTCTACCACAAATTATTCCCTATGAAATTTTCTATTTCTGATCAAATCTTGAAAACAAAATTACTAACTTTGTGCTATGTATTGATAATAGATATGACGCAGGTTAGATACAACCAAACATTTAAGCTAATATTAAAAGGAAAACAAGAAAAAAACTGACTCAAAATACGGACAGTATGTCATGAAAGTGTGATACATTTTAGACCATGGGGAGTGTAAAGGACTGAGAGAACAGTGGCTTAAAAATATTTAGCTTTTCAAGTAATGAATTGTTCTTTCTAGCTCCTATTCCATGGTCTCTTACAACAACCTCTGTTCTTTTCTTTCCAGTCAGTCAGGGATGGGTCAGGCAATGTACTAGATGAGATTTCTCAGTGATAACTGCCTGACACTACTCCTTTATGCTCTGAAGCCAGAGGACCACAGGCTTTGGGAAAGGTCATATAACACTGAAAGAGAAAGAATGACGCAGGCCATTTCCTGTCAGTGAGTCCCGCAAGTTTGAGTCCCACAACCTGCTACTTGCCTGGACCTTCCTTAACCCTAACGCAGAAAGATCAAATTCCTAGTCTGAGTACTACAGCACTGTAAAAGTCCATGGAGTGCCATGTAAATGCTGTTACTAATCCCTTCTTGGTTCTAAAAGTTATTCAACATCCTCAGTCCTCTAGCTTCCTGTAGCAGGAGACTGCTCAGACATAACCACAGTGCTCATCATAACACAAGATAGAGAGGACAAGGAATTGGATTTATTTCTTTGCTAGGTTTTCCAGGGCCTTGTATGCTACGGCTACATTCACTTGATTCTGGAAATTTACTATACATTGAGATTAAGGTTAGCAATCCAGGTGGCTAATGATTTGATATTGACCGGTAATGTTAGACATTATTTTTGAAGTTTTTTTTTCTTTAGTCTTTAGCAAGCTATGTGACATTCCTCAGACTCTGAGAAGGGTTTAAATCCAAAGAAATGGAAGCTATGTAACTGAAAATCCAGCAATTGTGCAGATAAGACTGTTGTTGGATAAAGCAACAATATTATTGGAATTATTCAATTATTAGTTTGGTTGGTTTATTCACATCAAAGAATTAATGAAGTTAAAAATGCAGAGATTTTATGATCTAATCCATGCTTCCTGAGTCAATAATATACATACTTTATATTTCATGTGTCAGAGTTGTAAAGGTAATTTAAACACTTCAGGCTGCAGAGCAATGCTTTGTTATATTTGGAAACATTTTGCTTATATTTAGTAATATGCCTTACTTTCTAAATCTGCAAATTTATCAGGTATGAGAGCCACCAAGCAGTATCTAATGCATATAGACCCTACTGGTATTTCTCCTTTATACTTTGCATCTTCTTGTTAAAAAAGCAATAAAGTAATTTATCACAAAGTTCCATATGTTTGATTGAACAGAAATACTTTTATGTAAGTTTGTCACTGAAAATGATGAAACAGTCTATTGGAATGGACACAGTTTTGAAAACATAGATGAAACTCAGAGGCATTTATAATAGTTTATCTGAATAGACAGCACATCCACACAACGAATTCAGAGTAAGTTACTTCTGCTCACCTTGTCAGTAGTGGTTCCTCTTCTCACTGTCAATCTAGCATGCTAAAGCAAACTTTTGAAAACTTAGTGTTAGAACAGATTGTATGAATTTATCATGCAAAAACCCAAACAACTGAAGTCAAGTCAGAAAAGGAAGAGTCGCCATGGTCTGGGATGATCTTAAGGCTGTGCTTACACATGGTCCCACCTATACTGTCTCTAGACCTACATATTTGAAGGTATCCAGGGCAGATACCCAGGTATCAGATGTGAGTCAGCTTGGAGCAAGACTCCCACTTATCTGGTTTGCCCATGGGCAAGACCACACTGTGCATTAACTCAAGTTTGAAAGAAAGTTAGCTGCAAGGTTGCACTTTCCCATGTGAACTGAGGAACACGGAGCTCTGTTAATTTATTGCTCTCCAAACAGCACTCACTTTCACATCTGATGGCATACGCAAATGCAAAATTGCACAATTTCCTAGGGAACAGCCCTACTCTGTTATATCAATCTCCAAAAGGAAAACTATCATGGTATGTATCTCTTTCTAATTATTAGCTTGTTTCTTACAAATAGCTATTTTTAACAGAAAAACAAACAAATGAAAACAAAACACTCCTTTCACACTAATTTCCAGTTGTAGGAAGCCACTGACCTGCAGCTATACAGGAATTATAGGAACTTGTTCTGTCTTCTACAAATCTGGTCTGTGACTACGGAAATACATTTTACCTGCATACGTCTCATTTTATTCCTCCACAAATGAAAATAAAGAGACCCTTCTTTTCCTTCTAGAATCTTTTTAAATCTTGTAATAATATGATCAAGAAAAGAGCCTATTTCTCCTAAACTGCTTGTTCTGCACTATTTTCTGTGAGTAGTGCATGTGTTTGTGACAGATAACTGGAAGGAAGCGCTTTAAATCTCAAGGCCCCTGCTTGGATTGTATCATCATTGTATCACCTTTTCCAGAAAACAATTGAGTTCTATCTTGAAACTAGTTAGATGCTTTGTGGTAAAAGTCTCACAAATTACATGTAGTAATTATAAGGAATTTTTAATTTGCATTATTTTGAGCCTAAATGCATTCCTGCTCAGTATATATCCACGTAGGGTTTATTAAGCATTGATTTCTTTGATTTTTCTTTTCCCTCCCAGTAATACTATATTTTGTTTTAAATATGTGTTTATCCCTTAGCATGTGCCACATCTTCCTTCAGCACTGCCAAGGGGTGAAAGAACATGGGTGTTTGCACAACACCAGAGGAAGTCTCACAAAAGCTACAAAAAACATTAATACTTCTTAGAAAACCTATTAATACTTTTTTACCTGCACTACACTTCAGCCTGCCATGCAGGTAAAACTGGCTGGTAGCCTCTGCTGCTCTCTCAACATGGGAAAGCCTTTACTTTTTCCATTCCCACTATTCTGTGTTATCTCAGAAGACACCTGTTCTCACAGACACTATTTCTCTGCGTCATTCACCTTCAGCTGACAAATTCCTTTTTACTGCAGAAATCTCCTTATGAGTCCTTAAGCACATGGTCTTTCATTTTATACACCATTAATTAAATTTAATCCCATTTCCATCACTGCAGTCCTCAACATCATGCTGTTCTTCCTGACCTGCCCATTTATTGACAAAGTCATGCTAGCATGAAGTTCTGTCATCACGCACTTGTTTTTGAGCAAAGATAATTAACGAACATATTAATAAATTATTCTTATGAGTAATTTTTGAGCATCCTCACTGTTGCCTGTCTCTGGTGACTTGCCCTCTGGAGAACACCAGTTTCACTTCATCTTTGAGCAGTTCTCTACCTATCTTAAGGTAGTTACAACAATACATTACCCACATTACAATTATCTCTCTTGTTCTTCAGTCTCACTCTGATTTTCATAATGTAAAATGCCTACTACATTTAAGAAGTAATTTTATTTTTTAAAGAAAATTCAAAATTGCCTGACAGAATTTAACTTTGACAAAAACATATTGTAGTTATCTATTTATCATCATGTCTTTTGTGCCTTTTTCCTTCAAAATTTGCTTCAAGGCTGTGCAATCTAATTCATCCTTCAAACTTAAACACCTGACTTGAACTTCCAAATTTTAATGAATCAGTTCTCCTAAAAATGCTTAAATTCACCCCATGCAAGACAACAAAGTTGAAATTTCAGAAATTCTTCATCCTGTCTACATTACTAGGATGTTAAAACACAGGCTCTCAAAAAGTCTTCAAATACCATTTAAAACTATAAGAAAATATTTTATGTAATTGTTATTTTACTTGTCTATTTTCATCATTCTGAAAAATGTATTGTCCTTTTCTTTTCCTATAATTTCCCTCCATGTGAGAGAGAAATTCATCTCAACTAATCTTAATTGTCCAAAATATGTATGTCTAGTGTAAGGCAGTGCTCCCTAATTTCCTTAGAGTGAAAAGGGAGACCAGACCTTCTCAAAGTAGTCACCCTAAAGCATTGTTCGAGATATGTGAGGTGAACTAAATTTGGCTGTAGCATATTTTTTCCACCAACAGGAAACTAGACAATAATAATTAAATGAGATGCTTAAAGTTTAAACAGTTAATGTTTTAAATAGTTTAAATTATGCAGGATAATTATCCCCACCCTATAAGATATGTTGTTGTTGTTGTTGGCTAGACTTTGCGAACGAAGATTTTGGGATAAGCCTGCACAATGGATTTTTTAGGTGAGGCACAGTGTGCGCGGAGCTGGCCCCACCCCCTTTACTCCTGAGGTTCATTTTGCCACGGCCGAGCAGCTCGGACGGTAACTGCGAGTTCCTTGGGATTCAGACCGGCGTCCTCAGAGGAGGAGCCGGCTCCAGAGGCAGCGACTTTACACCATTCAGCCAACACCTGCCGCCCATTTCAGATTATTTTTATGTTACCTAATGTGTTTAATCACATCACCCTCTTTTTTTTTTTCTGTTTTTTTTTTTTTTTTTTTTTTTACTAACTTTGGTGTCTGTTAAGTACTTTTGTATTAGGTCTGTCTCCTACCTACTGTTATATCATTGTCCTATTTATTGCTATTTGAGTAATGTTATTCACCTGTGATTTTGCACTACTATCCAAAATAATAAAATAGGAGAATCTCAAATATTAACATGTATTATCTGTGTTCATACTGGCTCTCCCCTTGTTTTCTCCTTTGACTAACTTTCAGTTTTGTTAACAAGTCCTGATTGTATGCAAACAGAGTTGAGTGGTTTAGTACACTTCAGCTGCACTAAACCAGGGCAACATGGTTTCTGTCAGAATCACAAAAAATAAAAAAGATCATATCCATGGAAAAGTATTTCAAGTACTCAAAAATCATGATCCTGGATCAGAAAATCAGGCAGCTTCTATTTAAATTGAAGAGATTAATCAATCAATGTTTTAGGATCTATTTACTTTGTGGGTTTAAGTTTTTGAGAATTGTAATCCAGTGATGTTTCTCCACAGCCTTATGGAAAATGTGAAATATTCATAAATGCCAAAATGAAATAGAGAGATAAAGGCGGTGGAAATGGCTCAGAATAGCCTGACTACCAAAGTTAAAGCGTAAAATTCCTTGTTTCATGTTAAAACACTGAGTGATGGCAACAGTGTTTGGGAGTATTGTTACTGAGTTTTCCCCAGCTCTTTCTGTGGATGTTAATGTTGTGAAATAATCCTCTACATATTTCTGTGAGTTCTTAAAATCTCCACTAATCTCACTTGATTGGTTTAGGGCATACTACATTTCAGAGTACCTTAGTCCAGCTGCTAGATATTTCTCCACATGTAATCCTGTTTTCAGTTCTATTCAGAAGTAAATCTACTGTGTTGAGCTCCAGGTCTGCTTGTCTGTTGGAGAGTTTGACACATTGACACCTCCCTCCTCTGAACATCCCCTTGAAGTTCAGGTCCTCATGCAATTTTCATACATGCCTCAACCTGTTACACTTTTCCGGAATACTGGAAGCATGAGTGTACCTAGGCTGGGTTATGAAGGAAGCCTTACTATATTCCCTTTAAGTGTCTGTCCCACTGCAAGTGATTGCTAAGAAAAAAAAAGAGCAAATAATTATTTGAAAAATGACATACAGTCATGGGTTCTCTAAAAATATAAGGAATAGGTAACCTGACAGGTGGGTTAATAGGCACACATTTGTTCAGACAGGCACACAGGGATGGATGAGCCTGCCAGGCTCCCTATGCCTTTGAAGTGATCTCTCATTAGACATGCTACCTGTTATTATTATCTATTTGTGCTACACAGCACTAGGAGTCTCCTGCTGAGACTTCACTGCCATTGAACATGGGCACACAGTAAGAGAATACTGACAGCTTCAACACATTTCCAGAGTGAGTGGTCAGAGGAGAGCAAATAATTACATTTGTCAATGATTCTTCAGCCAAGAGTCATGCTAAGGCAGCTGTATGACTTCTGGTAGCCAGGCTAGTTTGGATTTTCTTTCATAACATTGCATTTGTGCTATGTTCTTGTTGTGTTGTAGTTGTGTTGTTGGATTCTCGAAGACTCCAATAAGAAAAATAATTTCCATGACTTTCCTTTAAACTATGAGCTGAATATCAGATTCATGTGGTGTACACAGCAACAGTGCTTGGAATAGATAAGGCAAAGTTACTGCTCCTGGAAAAACCAAATTGTCTTTCTTGCTGCATTGTCACTTATATTTGTCTTTCCTTTTAGCCTTCTGTTAGAGACTTACGGAGAAAAGGAGTGCTTCCCAAAGAAAGACAAATGAGATAAGTTACCAAATTAGTTCATTTCAGTTGCTTTTGTTCAAGTGACAGCTCAAAAGGGCAGCAGGCTAAATGACTCAGAAGCATGAAAAGAATTTGAGTAAGATTTATTATCTTGACATCCATTATATAACCTTTGTTTCATGCTGTACTTCAGAAACTGTCTCATTAAATAAATTTCCAAACATTTCATTATTTTCTTTACCTAAATCTATTTTTTCTAAATTTCTTTTTCAACATATGAAGATTCACTTTTTGACAGACATCTGAAGACAGTTCACAGGATTTTTATATACCTCTTCCTCAGATGCTGCATACACAGCAGGGGCACCTGTTTTAGAATTACTGTTTTAATGGGTTTTTGTCAACTTTTGGCCCCTAACTTTTTTTTTTTTTCCTTAGATTAGAGCACTACTGGCAAGTTCATATGCATTGTATTCTTGAACATCTTTGTCTGTTGATTCAATTTATCCCTCTATTGGTGACTTGCGTAACTATTGGTTTTCCTTTTCTCTCCCTGTCAAGGTCAGATTTTAGGAGCCAGACTGGCAGAGCCAAGCAGCAGCATGCTATTTCCCTGTGCCTCTGAAGGTTGTAGGGGGTACAGGCAGAAAAAAAACCACATCAGAGCTGCCTATGAATGAGATCCAAGTCTGAGACTCTAAACATCTTTTTTTTTCTGTGCTGTTTGAACTGAATGTGATTGGGTATCAACTTTATCCACAATTAAACAAGAAGCTGAGTTTAATAAGAGCAAAAATGAAGATGGCAGTGGCATAAAAAGGTGTAAAACAAGCCGTTTCAAATCTTGACAATAGGCACAGAGATCAAAAACTGAAATAACCTCATGCTGTACATCTCCTATTCCATGCTTTGCATAAATGTTTTCAGTCTAATATATTCCACCATTGGTAAAAAAGTTCATGGGAAAGAAAAGCAGAGTATGTGTAGTGATATGACTTACACTTTGCCATTAATCAGGTCCACATGTGTTTTGCTTCTCTTACTATGTCTGCAGTGGGTCAAATCATCTGCTTTCTTGTAGCAGTCAAAAATCTTGGGGCACTGTATGGGATCAGAACAAATACATACCACATTTTTCTGGTGACTCAGCCCATTAGTATCTGCCCTTCAGGCACCTCCTGAGATGGGAATTGTTTCCATGAAATTAGCAACTCCTCATGTATTACTCTTCTGTGAACATCTCCAGTCTCTCCTTGTAGCCATGTAAAGTTTTACTACCTGTAACTTGTGGTGAGGCGTTCTGCCTCTCAACTGCAACACCATCTACAAGAAGAGTCTCTTTTTTCCTTTGAGACTAATTTCTTGCAGCCCATTTGATGTGCCAACTACCATAATATGGTGTTTTAAGGAGCTCCGGTGGGAAAAGCTCTGGTAATGGAATGCAGCACTTTGTAGGGAGCTGTCAGTGTTTTGTAAAGTCAGGTCCTGAGTGAGAGCTCCATCTCTTCGTAAAATGTCTGAAGATCATGAAAGTGCAACTGATCTAGTGTGGGTGAGAAGGTTTGCCTCGTGATTAGAGAGCCGATATGGTTAAATATAACTCTAACAACTTCTCTGTTATTTTTGTCAGGTTCAGCATGCTTCTGGTCTCATAGTTTGGGAAATCAGATATTGCAAGGATCGATACATTCAAACAAACATTTTAATGCTTGCAATAATACTGTAGCTATGTCGTTACCAGAGAAGATTAATTTTAATCATGTCATGTTCACAGAGTTGCCTCTGGAAGGAATGCTACACGTGGATTTACTCAGGGAAAAGGAGAGGGAGAGGGGCTGAGGACAGAGGTTCTGTAGCCTTGTCACTGTTGTTGCACGCTTCATTGGTAACCCCTCCCTCGGTAAGCCCCTCTGCAGCCTCCCTCCACCACAGGGATTGGCCAGCTACTGAAATGCTTGCTCATCAGTGTTGAGAGTTTTTGGGTCAATGGGAGATGGCAAAGCAGCACCACTAAGGAGAAAGCCCAGGAGCTGCAGAGGCCAACCCATCCTCTCTTGCCCTGCCAGCAAAGGTGCCTGGTGCCTTGTATACCAGGGTCCTTAAATGCTGGCTATCTTTTGTGTTTGTTAGCCAATAAACACTCGTTTCATATTTTCAAGTCCTTATGCAATTCTGAACAGGACAAATGTGACTCAGAAGAGTAGTGATACCTGTTATGTGTCAGCTAGTTTCTTACCAATCTTCTCTTACTTTATGAAAACCTGAAGAATGCTTGTCCTTTGCAGCTTGCAAATGTTGTTGGAAGACAAAATTGCAGTCCTATGAGAGCAGACAGGAAGTGAAATGAAAGCATAGTTTGCCCAGCTTTACTCCTTGACCAGTAAGTACCTGACTATTTAGTGTGTTCACATTCTGCTTGTCCTTATTTTTCTCACAGTGTACCTTCCACAGGTAAATCTAAGCTATCTCAGAAGTAAGGATGCTGTTTCTGCTATTTCTGCAGTATTTTTCCTCTCATGCTGAAGATTTTTCTGTTGAGTTAAGCAGCTGCTTTGACTTTCAAAATCCATAAGACAACCTCAAGCCAGCCATTTATCCTCCCATGCAAAAGATTATTCTGCCCAGTTGACTTTCAAAATCCACAAGAAAATTTCCAAGTTGCAGTTTAAAGAATCACAATGGAATTGACAAATACGGACTTACCCTGTATTACATCTTTTTGTTTTAGTCTTAGTATTGTTTATAATGCATTATTTCATTTCTATTCTTCTGTATGCAACATTCAAAAATGTAAAAAAAGAAAAAAAATTAAGACCTAAAATAGGAACAGCTTTGTTATGCTCATGTATTTCATTAGAACTACTGTTTTGTTTGGGGTTTTTTTTTGTTTTTGTTTTTTTTTTTGTTTGGGAGGGGGGGATTTTTGGTTGGTTTTGTTTGTTTTTTAAATAGAACTACAGATGACTCCTTTTGCAAAGGCAGGCTGGTTTCCAGGGCAGTTTCTCATGTGTAATATCCTATCCTCTGCACTGCAAAACTGCAAAGGTGAGAAAAACCGTCATGAGGTTCAGCATATGAAGTATAAAAAAGGCTCTGGTTGTGGCATCTTGCACTGTATATAAGATGGAGCTGTTGTTCCAACAAGAAGAATGAAAGATTTAATGCTTAAATTTAGCTTTGACGGACAAAAAAAATACAGAAGCACAGAGTATCAGGCTTTGACAAAATGTTTATACCATAAATGCAAATGCAAAATGTAGCCACAATTTTCAAACTCAGTTTCCCAAATATCTACTTAAAAGAATGTCTGCCCAAACTCTTGAGTTTCTTCTTTACTAGTTTTATACAGTGTCTTCTGACTAACTCAGTTCTTAGTGGTCGTTTCAATGCATTGCAATGCATGAGGCACTGGTGAAAACTGAAGTAGTCATGTTTACTTCCTGTACCATAGAGGAACTGACTTTCCTTTATTCATCTTTTTTTAACCTTCATATTTTCTATTTCAGGGAGATTACCAACATGAATGAAAACCTAATGGTGAGCTGAAGGCTGTAAGGAATTCAGTACTTAATGTACCACGTCAGAGACTGAGAGCAAGAATGGAGATCCCTTGGGGGGATCCTTGGTAGGCAAGTCATTAGTCTAATTCTTCAGACTTACATGATTTGCTTTGCATAACTACAGACAGATTTTTCTAAAGGTTAAGAACATCGAAACAGCTCATTCCTTATTGGTCACTATTAAGTTGCACTAGAGTTTTACTTATTTTATTACTGCAGTAAGAAATATATTTTCTGGAAGAGTTCCTTGAAGGTAGCAATGAAAGAGAAGGAAAACAAAATCAAAAGGTAAACTGAAAGTTTCTCTAGTAATTCAGTTTTGTTACCAGATACTGTAGGACAAAGCTCTTTCTAGTACTGTACACCTACGAACTGCATGGCACTTGAAAGTAAATGCTGGGAAAATTCAAAGGAAACTAAGTATCTGGGACAGTCATTTTATAAAAAAAAATTACTGAGATTTAGATGGAGAAAGATTCAAAAACCTCTGAGGGAATTTTCAAAAACCTCTACCTCAGAGTCTATTGTCCTGGTGTCTTGAGATGGTTTGTGATCAGCAATGGAAGGAAATTGGAAAGGGAAGACCTGAAGGAGGCATTATTAATAATCTCTTGTTGAGATGTTGGAAAATCGAAATTGAAGTTTTATCTAGTAAAAGGACAAATTGCTTAGTGTGACAGCCTGTAGAAGAGAGACAAGCTCTGCATTCACAGCTTCCCAACAGACTGTTGCATCAGTGGTAGAGACTGCACCAAGTATATTGGGGAACTGCCTGGCCAATGGCTACCCTCCCTCTGAAAAACAGCACTTTATTAATAGCCTGAACTGATCTAATTTCAGTTTCCAGTCACCAGATCTTGTCACATTTCATTCACTAGATTCAAGAGCTCTTATCACAAGACAAGTTAAAAAGGAAACAGTGATACCTTCCTTCTAAAGCTTTCTGAAGCCACTCAGCTTCACAAATGCTGCTCTTCCATCTCTGACCCCCTTGGGGTGAATCCTGTGCCCTTTTCCTCATTCCAGGTGCTTATGATTCCTCCTGTGCATTCCTCCCCAGTAGATAGGGTGCAAGTGCTACTCCTCTGCTCTTACAGAGTTAATGAACTAGACACCTAAGGCAAAGGATAGCTATTTAGGACAAAAGCTTTAAATATAAAGGGTATCCATTTCTGTTCTGTTAATCCTCTGTTCCAGGGCTATTTCTCCTCCCATGATTCAGGTTGGTTCCTCACTGCCTTCTTCGAGGCTTTGAGACAAAATTTTCATCAGCCCATCCAAACTAGTCAAGGCAAACAGCAGACTGTGGTTCCCCCCAGTTTTTTTTATTTTTTGTGGGTTTTTTTTGTTTGTTTGTTTGTTTTTGGTTTTGTTTTGTTTTTGTTTTTGTTTTTGTGTATATGTTTGTTTGTCTGGTTTTTGTTTCATTGGTTGGTTTTTTGGTTTCTTTGTTTTTATTTTGTTTGTTTTTTATTGTCTAACTCTTTGCATTTTCTCTAGTTTATTTTATTTTATACAGAGATCTTCTTTGATGCTGGGGACAGAGGCACATGTAATGCCTCTTTGACCAATAGAACAGCTTCTGAGTTTCATTTTATCTTTAATCTTTATCTACTTGATATTATGGAACTGATTGTTGCCTGGATTTCTACTCTTTGGCATGCCCATTACTAAAGCTTTAACCCATGTATTTCACTGCCCATGCTCTTTATTTTCTTCTCATTAGTACAAAATGAATCAGAAAACAATGTGTTACACCTCGGAGAAGATTATTTAGTGCAGCTTAATCAGACAGTAAGAACTACTGTTGTACCAACAGGAAGGCATGGAAGAATCAAAACTTACTGTGTGGATGAGGTGGAAGAAAAAATAAGTGGCCTGGATGGTAATTCAGACATATCAAACAGGATGCTATGTGCAAACACCAAATTCAAAATGTGAGTTTGTACCCCTTTAGAAAAGTCCAAAAGCATTGCCTGGTACTGTGATTAAATCACGCCCAGTTCTTCAAGACAATCCTGCTAGTACCAGCTAGCTGTCCAGGAACATAAGGACCACATTCATTTAACCTGGTGTCTGAGATACCCATGAACTTAATGCATGTGTTTGTTTAAAGGCATCCAGAACTAGGGTGAAAAAGTCCCCCCTTGTATAAATTCCAGGCAACTCCTCAGGGACAACAAAGAATTTAGACACATTAACTTCATAGCACTGCACTAATATCAACCCATAACATTTTCACAGTACCTCCCTTTTTCCTAACAACCTCATCCTTAATGCTCTGGGCTCCACTTCTACTGCATCAGGGTGACAACATCGGAGGCTGATTGACTGCACCCATAACAAATTCACCCCCCTAGGAAGGAGGAAACTTGAAGGATCTTGTTCCCTGGACCATTACTTTATTTTTGCCAGCAATGCACAATCATTTCCTAGAAAAAAAAATCTCAGATATAGGACCATCCTTGTCTTGAGTATCTTTGGAGATGACATTTGCTGCTGAATTTGCTTAGGAGGGCTTCTTTGGCTCTGTAGCAGCAATGAGAAGCTGAATTTGCCACACAGTCAGCAGAGGCAGGTAACTATTTAGGTCTAAGTTGCCTTCTGAAGGCATTCAGAGATGTCTGCAGTGATTATGTAGACTTAGCCTTTCTCCGGGCTCTCACAATTAGTTACTGCAATTCTTAATTCCATGCTTTTGATTTAGTCTCGATCTGACTCTTCCTCCAACACAACTGAAAAACTTACTATGAAATGAAAAGTTTATTCATAAACTAGTGGCTGAATCTTCTTCAGTGAAAACCAAACCAAATAAGGTTGTATTTCTTAAATGATCTGAGTACTAGGGCTAAACTCAGTCTGATGTTTTCTGGAGACATGCTCCATTGTGAGGTCCCACCACTGAGATCATGCTGTTCTCTGACAAACTCAACCTGTGTTTTCCTGTTTGGCCTGTCCTATCCTGGAGGACTATGAGGAAAGAGCCTCAGGGATTACTTGGTTCCATTCTGCAATCATTAGCAGGGTACTAAAGGACAAGACAATGCATTTATAAAAGTTTCGTAATGAAAGTTCAGTATCTCTTGTTCTACTGCCATTGGTCCAGGAGGAGAATTTCTGCATGCTGTTCTCATTGTCTGGCATAGTCCTAATTCAGGACAGCATCCATCCGTATTTGAGCACTCTACTGAACAAGTTCGAATGTAAAAGCATGACTAAATTGAGTTCTGTACTGGGACCTTTTTGGCATTAAGTTAAATTGAAAATCTACACAATGGAAATTTAATTTTCATCAGAAATAGGAAAGCATATTTCCTTTAGCATTTTTCATCTACAAAGTGCTTTCAAAATATTAACTAATTAATCCCACAGTGATTCTGGCATTCAAACTTTGATTAAAACTTTCCACAAATGTTAATGTGCCACTGAACTTTGAAAATGTAAATTGTACTGAAAAAGGAATGTATTCTGCCAAAAAATGCCCTGTCTGAAGTATAAAGGCTAAAGAATGACAGATTATGCATAATAATATTGTTTGAAGATACTTAAAGGTCAGCTGTATATTTTAAAACTTTCCCTCTCTGAAGAGAAAACTCTCCCCCCTTTGAAGTGCTGTTATCAAGCCCTTCTTAGAACTTCCTGTGACCCACCCCTTCCATTTTATCTCATTCATTTCTAAAACTGAATGTACATTATATTGACTCAGTGTTGGTGAAATCCTTCTGCAGCAAAAAAACACCCAAACTGAAACAAACCAAAATAACCATTTCTTCATTTGCAGATCAAGTTTTGTGCAATGAAAATGCTAATATGCTCAGAGCAAACTACTAGAAGTTGTCTTAATCTTTATTCTTCAGAGGGGGTACAGCCTGTGACGGAGCACTGAAAACCCAACAGCAGACAGCACAGGTACTAAGTAGGACACTGCTTTGCTCTCACAAAACTAATCAGTGATTCCAGAGGGAGGATGACAACAACGGGCATTTGCCAGTAAAGGGATTTAGCACATACCAGGTGGTGACCAGGTGCCAGCAGCTTTTATTTTCACTGGGAAGTATTGATGTTGGACAGAACATCACGTTGTACCACAGATGCCTCCTGATCAGCAGAGGAAATACAGACATGAAGACTGAAAAAAACAATTAATATAATAATACTGATGTTATTAATAGTGTTAATATTACTAATAAATGAATACTAAAGATGACTTGAAATTAGCAAAGCAACCAGACAGAAATAAAAACAATGTAGAAAAAGAACTCTTCTACAAACAAGCTGAGCACCCTGGAGAAGTAGGAGAGTTTTCAGAAGTTCATTAAGGACTTCATCTGTGGAAGGTACTTAACACCCTGTACTTTGGGCCTGTGTCAGTCCCTGCAAATAAAGATTTCAGAGCATTAAGTAGTATTCTAAAATTACAATTAGATTTCTTTATAATAAACAGTTAGTGAGCTTGCTCTGACATCCTCTGGTGTAAATCAGGAATAATCCTGGTTAATTCTTGATATCATTCTGCAATATTCCCAATGGAATTATAAATAGAATGATACTAAAAATGGTGTAAAACTAGAACAAGATCCTGAAACAAGACCTTGTCCCTGTACAATGAGTACTGAGGTGGCTCTCTGTTCCTCAAGATTTCCTTCCCACTTACATAGCCAAAGTGAATATAGGTAAAAACCAGACAAACAAAAAGATCTCTGAGTTTTATGGCTGTTCACATTCAATTTTTTAGTGAGGGCACTGTCTGAGGAATACTTCCCAGCTGCTGTCTTTCCTCTCTAACAAGCACAGCCAGATGGCTGGGTAAAAGTTTGCAGCTCTATGATGGGCTTTGACCTACCTGAAAGAGTTCCATTTAAATACTTAATTTTTGTTCAGCATACTTAATGACCATTCCATTTATTTACAACTCACATACTAAATTTCAAATGCCCTTGTGCTGTCTTGAGATCCTTTACTAGCCATCCAGTACAGGGGTTTTTCCTCCAAGTTCAGGCATATTTTCACAGTCTTCAAAGATGAATTGATGCTTTTAAAGCAATTCTGTTTTGAGAAGCAGAGGAGTAGGGGCAGAAAATGTTTGGGATTATTCCACCTTAGTGGGTCCACATTCCTGTAGAGTCCCAGGAGGAATCTGAACTCAACTGAGAGATATTAACTCCCACAACTGATACAAGCTGTTCCAGACACAAAACTGCCCCCACAGGCTCATATAAAGGAAGGGGGGCCCATTTGCCCTGAATAACACCAGTTTCAGTTCCACCAACAGGACAAATGGGATCCTCTGCTGAAACGTTTGCACTACAGAAGGCTCTGAGTGTTTTTCAACTGACTCGAGTGTGAATGAACAGCCGGTATATGATCTTCATCCCTTCAAGGTGGCTACATTTCTTTCCCAAAAAGAGAAGATAGGCAGCATTAAGGTCATTTAAGAGAAAAAATTACCTTCCCTCTCACAAGTTAAAAGCATAACCAGGGTACAGAGGTGCATTTCTTAAAAAAGCAAGAAAAAAAATCTCCTCTTGACCTAATTCAATGAGGAAAATTTGCAGCAGGTGAACAATGGTAGGTATTTCCTCAAAGATAAAAATGGATCTCCAGTTAGCAATCTCACAGAAATTCTGATTTGGCAAATTCTTGGAGACAAGGTGACAAGGCAGCACAGCTCCCTCTAGAACACAGATTTCAGACCAACACATGAATTAGAGCAGAGAGCAGAGCAAATGATGCAGTACTCTCCCTGGCAGAGCTGTATGGATTTTTGTTGTGACTCTTCTGGTTGAATTTAGATGGTTTTTCTCTTTGCTGAATGGCTCTGAGAACATTTTTTTCCAGGTGTTCTTATTTCTGTTTAGTCAATGCATGTACTGGATTCGTGGTAGCAGTAAAATATGTGGAAATATGTACCATGTGATCAGCCGTCTGGATCATGTGGACTTGTTATTTTACCTGAAAAAGAACTAGTAGCGCAGGCACTGGAAATTCATGTTACAGAAAAAGACAGAAAAAATAAAAATAAAAACAAACCAAAACAAAACACTCAACCCAATCTAAACAAAAAGTGATACTTTTAGTATCTTTGGGGAACTGACAGATAATGCCTCTACAAAAAATGTTGCTGACTAGATGTGATTCTAGTCTGCACTAGGTGGAAGTGTCATTATACAGATGCCCTTCTTTACAGTAATTTCCCTTGTGGGAAAGAGGCAAGCTCACATCTATGCCAGCCAGAGGTGAAGAAAAGAACTTAGATAAGGTGTACAGGCCAGGAGAAGGGCTGCTGAGGTTCATGAAGCCCTTGGACTACAACCTCTACTTTGATAGATTCTGAAGGTTCACTGATAGTTCCACAGCTGGCATTGTCCATAGGGACCATTTTGCTTACAGGGCTTTTAAAACCACAGGACCTTTTTTGAGGATATAGGATAAGTGGGAAGACATGGGACCCACCTGACCTGGCAGCCTTCCCTAATTAAATAACTGGGTTTCTGCATGATTGGAGAACAGTGCCTCCCACAATATCCATGTATGCATGTGGGAACATGATGGTCTGGAAGGTGGACAAGCAGATGGTTTTGATAGTTGGAAAGCAGTATTTAATGGGTTGTACTCCATCTGGAGCCCAAGAACAAGGGGAATAACAGACATCTGTCCTGTTTCACATCTCCATTGGTGATGTAAAGCAGGAGACAGGATGCTCCCCTCAGCAAGTTTGGAGATAGCATCAAACCTGGAGTGCAGCTGGAATCCAGCACCATGCAGTAGGGAAGACTTTCTATATGTAAACTCTGCAGAAGAGCCATTCCCTTGCCCATTCTGCTGTGTTGCATGTTTGTCCCTGTAAACTATAGACAGAGGATGTTGCTAGAAGACTTCTCTTGCTTCCTTTGTCTGAAGTTTTCAGGAACAAAGAGACATCATGATGACTTAAGTTTTAAAACCTTTATTTTTGTTAGTTAACTTTCCCCCTTCTCCTCTTCCTCCTAATAGCCCTGAGTATTGCTCGCAAGGAATATGAAAATGACAACTCTTTCCACATCTAAGGAGACAGATAATGCACTGTCATTTACCGAAAGTTTTTTCTTCTGTTCTTGATGTTCTGAAGAACTGCTTTTGTTTCAAGGTTTCCCATATAGCCCTTCAACTTCCTAGGACTCACTTGGGCTTCTTTTGCCCTGAAGTCTTTTCTAGTCTTTGGGCCTGGGCATTTGAGGAGAGGAAGCTGGTTTTGAGGTTTTCTCCTTTCCCGCTCCCTTTTCTATTGTGCTTTCTTCCTTTCCTTGCATGTTTTGATGATTTATTAATGCTGAGAAGCAAGGTACTTCTGGGAATGCCTGTTGCTATTCAGATGCCTGGAGGAAAAACCTTTTATAGGAAGTTGCTGGAATTACTACTAAAATTATTTTAACCGTATGTTCTTCTCCTTTCTAACTTTAATCATCTCTGAGCCACTTGGAGGCATTACCCTGATCAAGAAGGTTTTTCTACTGCTTAGACTACTCTTCAGCTGACTATGCACTCAATTTTTTTCTTTTTGGAGATTTGGGGACTCAAGAGATGCTGGAAGAACAATTGCCAGTGCAAAATGAGGCAAAAAACCTTGTTGAGAACATCAGCTTTCTCCATGATAGTTGTTACCAGATCCCCTTTCCTCTTCCTTTTCTGGCTGATGTACCTTAAGAAACCCTTACTATTCAACATTTTTCTTGCCAAATTTAGAACCAGTTGTGCTCTTGCTTTCCTGATAATTCCTCTTCCATTTTCACCTTTGCAAAGGAAGCTGCTGTGACAGCCTTTGCATGTTTCTCAAAGCAAGGATCCAGTTTCCAAGCAGTTCTAGAGAGAGAAAGGGAGGTGGAAGTAGAATGAAGCTCCTCTGTGCAAAGATGACCAGGGAACTGGGCTGTTTCAAATGGAGCTATGGGAAGTTATTTTCAAATTTTTCTGTCATCATCAAAATGCTTACATTGTTCAATACATAGATGAAGGAGACTTCCTTATGCTATTGTTTGGGGAAGATACCCTTAAGTTTCACTATACTCAGCTTCTGCAGTCCAGAATCCTGTATTATTATGTGGGTCCTGGAGAGGATACTCCAGGCAAAGTGATAAATATTGAATTACAAGTCCAAATGGCAGCAACTGTGGACAGTACGGTTGGACCTTCTGAAGTCAGAGACTGTCTGTGTGTCTGTACTTCAGCTTCTTACCACCTGGGTTGGAGCAGAGTGAGTCAGAGACCTTTGATGTTTTCTGCGATTGTGCCAGCTAACCTTGTTATGGTCACCAGAAATTAGGAAAGTATTCATTCTCATGCAATTAAAGTCATTGCACTTTAACACTGAGCACTCAGCAGGAGGGAATCAGGCACAAATAATAATTCATCCAATTACCTAACCAAACTTCTGAAACTACCCAGAGACTGACTTGATAGTTCTGGATTTTTTCCCCATCACTTGATTTTTGTAAGCATGCATTACCTCATTGGCATGCTCATCGGAGTTGAAAGATAACACTCCCAGTCATGAGCTCTGACAGTGTTATTTGACATGCTGCTATTAAGCTATTGCAGGAGTGAGAAGTGATTTTTTAGTATAAAGATTGTCTCTTGGTGCTACAAGTCTTCACGAGCTCCATGAAGCAACATTCTCCTCTGTGTAAGAAAAATTCTTTCAGCCTAGAAGTTATTTTGTTCTCTGAAAGGAAACATACTGACGCTTCCCGAAAAATTTAGTCATAGCACTTCTTATCTTGAGTTTATTCTAAATAAGAAATAATTTTCTGTAATGAAAAATCCTGATCAAGTTTAATTCTAAGACTGGAAAATCAGCAGTGATTAAAACTTCAGTGTCTGGACCAAAGCATTATATGTTTTAATGATAAACAAACTCAAAAGGTTGAATTAAGCATCTGTATCTGTCTAATCCTCTTTGATCTTCAAATTGGTTCTCTAGCTACTTTTCTAGTACAGTACACAAATAAATTAGTTGACTCTTTAATCTGGCAGTTAAAAGCATAACAATGTAAAATAGCTTGAATCTGAAGTAAATCAAATTCAGACTGGAATACAGTGAACAGTTTGAATAGTGAATGTTGTACCTTTTGATCAGATTATCATTCATAAACTATATAAAATTATTAAATTATAGAGACAAACTGATCCAATTTAATTTTTAAAATGTAAACTCCCTGCCAGCCTTTCCTGCCCAGAATATATCACTGAATATCACATATTCCTGAAAAATACTTTAAATGTGTTAAATCATTGGCCACATGGGAAACAGTAGTTCCATCACCACTATGCAGCAATGACTTTATTGCTCATCCTACACAACACATCTGTCCAAACATGTCCCTGGTGCTGAATTGCCCCTAAAATGAAGTTCTCATTGTCAGAAGAGTTTACCACATCTACCCTTTTCCTTTCCCTAGTGTGGCTTGGAGGCAGAAAACGAGCCACGTGTGCAGTCTGTCTGTCCATGCCTTTTCCCCACCTTGACATAGAGGAGATGGGCTTCCTCCATCCAGGTCCACAGCTGCAGTGGCACAAGGCAGACCGGGGAGGGGAGAGGAGGGGAAAGGAGGGGAGAAGAAATTTCAGTTAGAAGGGACCAACAAAAGACTGCCTGAACACTTCAGGGCTGACCAAAAGTGAAGGCATTACAGTATTAAGGGCATTATCCAAATGCCTCTTACACACTGGCAGGCCTAGGGCATTGACAAATTCTCCAGGAAGCCTGTTCCAGAGTTTGACCACCGTCCTGGTAAAGAAATGCTTCCTAAAGTCCAGTCTGAACCTCTCTTGCTAGAGCTTTGAACCATTACCACACATCCTGTCACTATACAACAGGGAGAAGAGCTCAGCACCTCCGTCTCCACTTCTCCTCATGAAGCTATGTAGCAAAATGAGGTTGCTACTCAGTCTCCCTCTCTCCAAATGAGTAAAACCACAAAGTCAGCTCAGTGTATTAACTTCAAAAAATGTTCAGACTTCAGAAATTTGGAACTTTTTTCACTGGAAGTGTTTACCAACAAGGAGCTCTTAGGAGTGGACATACAGTTAAGTCCTGGTCTTATTAGGGATCCATCAAATGCAGAAGGCATATTAGTAACTGTGGCAGTTTTTCTGTAGGCCTTCCCTAGAAACCGGGGTACAAAACCAAGGAAGTATTCCATATCATTCCCTCACGTAATCAGGCGTATAAAGACAGAAGGGAGTTTCCTGTCTGCCCCTTTTTGCTCTCCTTCTCTCTCGTTTGTCGGGTGAACACGGAGCCAGCAGTTCTCGGTGTTTAGGCCTCGGCTTATCTCTCTGAACTCAGGCCTGGCTGAGAGCTGTTGTCTCTGCCGACAGAGGAGGGAAGGCACTCACTTCTCCTAAGGGAAGTTGGTGAGATCTTTCCTGTGTTATTGTTCTATTTAATTAATTCCTGGGGTTTGATTGAGTGGGATTGCTTTGTTTTTACCCTTTTTAGTCCCTTTTCCCCTTCCCCTTTTCCCCTTTTCCCTTTGGGGGAGTGTTTGGGATTGTTGTATTATATGTACATAGTATTTAGCTGTATATATATAAGATATCTATAAATATATATATATATTCCATTACTGATTTTGCCTTTTACTAGTTTTTTTTCCTTTTGTCGGGAGTGGGGTGGGGAGAGCTAGCCGGCACATAGCTGTGTTTGGCGGGGAGCTTAGCAAACCCGACACAGTAACCTATGGATGTTGTTACACAGGTAATGATGGAGGCAGAATTACCCATCATGTTGGTTTCTTCAGAAGTTTAGCAAGAATGAACAGTTACAGAAAAAGAATTGTAAATTCTGTCTTCTAGGGAGCCCAACCATTCAGCAAACACATTTCTCTGGTCAAGTCCATTGGCATCTCCCTTTGTGGTAAGTCATGCTGAGGAACTGCCATCACTCCTAGGACTTGTCTACTTTCTGTCTTCTTTGTTCACAACTCTTTACCTGTTTCTGCAAGACAGTGTCCACCTCTGTAAATACTGGATGCAAACTGATTGCAAGCTGGCCGGTTTGTAACTTGTTCAGTTGGTCCTTAAAGGGTCTTCATTTTAGATTGTAGGACTGCTGAATCTTTTTGTTGGTCCTGATGAGGAACATATTTCTCACCAACCTGACTCCAGACTATCTGTTCTCCATTTCTTACACCACAGAGATTATTTCAAAGACTGCAAGTGACAGACAAACAGTAGCCTGGATCTTTCTTGGTAATTAATGAGTTGCATCCCTGGGATGAACACATATGCTTAACACTAGCAACTGTTAAGACAGAAATATTTTCATATGTTAAACAGAATGAAACATAGCCACACACCAATCAGCTTTCTGTGACAAATAAGATGAATAGACTTCTGAAGCCGAGTTGCAGACTGAAGAAGTATATGAGCATGTGCAACCCAGGCTGAGACAGCTTGCTAATACAAAGGTGCATTACAAGATTTATTTTTGACATATGTTCCTAAAAACCTAACACCTGAGCTAGTTTCACACCAAAGAAGATCAGATGCAACTCACATTTGCAATGGTATTTAAATGTTTGCACTGACCACAGACAGAAAGTTATTGACAGTCATTTCGCTGGACTCATTAGAACAGGCCCCGTTTTCTGCAGTACTCAACCATACTTCTCTTGTCAGAATTCAAAGGAGACCATACTGGTAGACTACAGCATCTGTAGACTATATTAGTGATTGATGAATAAACAGGCAGTGGCTAATCAAGGTGCAGGAGGATAATGTAGGTGGCAGCACAGAGTGCCCTCAGATGTTGTTGACTTTCCATCTTTTTGCAGCTATTTGTTGCCAAAACAGCTTGTAATGAATAAACAGCTCCACAGTGCTGTTTCTGTAAAATCCTTTATCTCAAGAATGACTTGCTTCAATAGAATACTTCAATGTCCAAAACCTACCAACAGAGGGATATCAGAAAATAATTTGACTTATTACATTTGCCCTATAGTGTAGTGAGCACAGGCTGTCAAAGTTTCCAGGTCTCTGAAAGTTTGCAATCGCTGGGCTGTGCCCAACTCTGGTTATGGACACAGCACCTGCTTTGTTCTTCTTATTTGAGTGCCATGGGGCACTGCATGTTGGTACTGAGTTTACTGCCCTGTTAATATGGCTCTCACTTTCAGATCCCAAATCACCTTCTTCCATGATGTAGCCCACTTCAGCTGCTCTCTTACAAGCAGATGGTCCAGACAATTGCTCACAGTCTGCAGAGAACTTTTGATTTCAAGTACATAAAGCATTCAGAAATTAATATTTCTATTCTTCTTGCATTTTCTGTTCTAAAAATGAAAAATAAGCACTAATGCATGTGCTGCAGGTAGTGTATTTGACTTCCAAAACCATTTATCAGTTTGATGCAAAGATTTACATAGAACCCAGTTTTATCTGAATTAGGTCTAATAGGCAGAGACACATTTTCCTCATGTCTGTCCAATATAGCAAAACTGCTCAAGTTTAAAATCAATATTGCATTATTGTGCAGCTGTGATGATATGGCTAACAGCCTGTTTCCCAGCATTTTTACCTATTGACTGCACATGAAATCCTTCCCAATCCAACAGCTCTTCTGTTGGAATTTAAGCTTATTACTTTGAGACCTGTCAATATATTTGAGACATATGCCAGTCATACCATCCAAAGGTTAGCTAGCACCCAAATGATACCATGACATCAGAGGAAAGGTAAATCTGAGCAGTTTTGGCAAACAGGAACCAAGAATTGACATCCAGCTCTTGGAAGGTACATTCAACATCAGGAGAATATTTTTTATTTTTTAACATTTTCAAAACATACTGTTAGTAATGTCAGGCATTTCAAGATATTTTTGAGGTATTCTTCTTAATTGGAGATGGTGTAAATGTCTACTGACACTTTGTGGATGTGTTTAATGTGTATTTGGGAAGTCTTGGATAGAGAAGGTTAATAGACCTCTTGATTTAAGAATTATAAACAAGCCTAATCACTTTTCCTGTTTTAACTAGTTTTACATGCACATAGTAAGAGGGTAATGTTAATGCAAACACCAATTACAATTTTTTTTGATCAGTGTTGGGAAACAGCTATTGCCTCAAATGCAATATTTCTGAGTAGTGTGATTTCAGAACTGCAGTTTAAATATCTTAAGAATAAAAATGAATAACAAACATCTATGTCAAACAGTATGTCTTTACATAAAGGTTTGAAAACACCTTGAACTCACTGGGCAAAAAGAATGTACATTGCTTTTCACAGCACAACAAAACTTAAAAGCAGAAAAAATAATATTATGTTTGACTGAAAGAATATAATAAAAAAGGTCACCTAAACTGCTTGTGGTGTATAAGGATGTCCACTAAATGCTCACAGGGATTAGAACAAAGCCCATTACTACTGAACAATTTAAATCCATATCCTCAAGGTGGGTATCAAATGTCTAGTGGAGAAAACATGCAGATGAAGAATGGTGAAGCTTGGTGTGAGCAATGAAATCATACACACCACAAAAAGATAAGATATGAACAACAATGATGATTAAGAAAGTATGGTGTGGGGATGTGGCAGCTTTTCCATAATTTGGTGTCCTCTGCTGAAGATTTCAACTATCTTCAAATGAAGACTTTGATGTCTTTTGGGGAAATATGCTATAGCCAAACAAATCATGCTTTACTCAAATATAATTTAGCTTGCTCAACATGAAGGTGAATGAATAAAATTAAAGAAAACCTCTTGAGATTTAAAGGAGGTTACTTCCCTTCTTCACTTTGTTGAAAACTGACAGAATGAGTTAAAAACTCTGAATTTAATGTGGTAGTGATACTTCCAATTATTTTTTTTCTGATACAAGTCACTTAAAGCATCAATCTTGGAACCTTCTAAGCCAGATTTTCAAGCAGTATGTGGCTACTTTAGCCCTTCATACATCAATAGCAAAATCTAGATGGAGGAGAGAAAACGGCCTTCAGAATTCAATTCCTGAATCTGGGTGTACAGCATAATTTCACCATGGGGGCAAACCTAATGTGTGACTGACAGTCTTCTATTTCCCCCTGCAAGTCCTCTTTTCCAGAGGAAAGAAATCTTTGGGGGCTGAGCAATGGTAAAGGCAGCATGCCTCACAGGTCCTCAGTCTAGGCAAGCAGGAGACCAGAGTTTTGTGTGCACAACGCTCACTGGTAAGCAAATCTAAAGAGTGACTTCAATGACAAAGCACTTCCAGTCTTTGCTGTGTACATACTCACTCTCACACTTATTCTTTTACTGACTAGTAATGAGACAACAAATTCTTCCACTGAAATCTCGACTTTCACTACACAGTTCATCTTATATTAAAATAATTATTTTTGTTTTATTATATACTGTAACACAGATCTGGAGAACACAGTTCATCCACCTCCAGTCTGTGTTGGAAATTGCCGTGTACTCTGCCACATATAAGGACTTTCACTGATTAACTTGCAGGGTCATAATTTGAATGGTGCAGTAGCAGAGATCGATGGCTCAGTGCTGGAATTGGGGGAACAACATTGTATTTGCCCTGCATTTACTACTTAAAGGAAGAAAAGACCTATTTTTCACAAATGCATTTTTGAGAACTATTGCCTTCTTTTCCCCTGGAATCTGAAAGTACAACCTTGTTGTAGGAGTGGAACATTCTCAAATATGTGAAATATATTTTTCACATGATTGAAGAGCAAAAGAAAACTTAGCATGGTTTGGACACTTGAAGAGATGAACTCATCAATTCACCTATTCAGATTTGAATGAACTATGAATAAATTCTATTTTAAAACCTGATAATTTTTGCATGTTGTCATATAAACTTGTAAATACTACACCGCTGTAGTTCAGATACTTCTGTCCCAGGGTAATGACTTCTGCTCAGTAATCTTTTCACCAGTGGCTTTCCAGTTGGGAAACACACAAGAATTTTTCTATGTTCACATCAAGCTTTATTTCAGGTTCACTTTAAAACATCACTTTTCCTGGCTAATCTCTTCCACAGTGATCCATAGTGCAAAACTCACAGTGATGCAAAGCACCCAGCTAGGAGAATTTCCATTTGAAACAATGTTGATCCTGGTGACAGACTCTGTATAACCTGGAGTAGGGTAGGGACTTGGATACTCTTTATCATCAGAGAAGGATCACATATTTAATAATATGTTCTTGAAAGAAAATTGCTTCAGATTGCTATTTTGTATCATCTTCATAATCTTTTGAGTCAATTTAAATTCTCCAAACATGCTTGTACTTGGTTATATGATGAAACCAAGTCAATTTTTTTTTCTAGGATTTTGATACAAACTAGAAAAAACAAACAGTTCAGATTTTAATTGGAAAATGGATGGCAGACACCTTTGAAAGAGCTCTTTCTAAATGTGACTTGCTGGTGTTGTCATACTCAATTTTTTCCTGTAAGGAAAACAGATTGCTTGTTTCTTTATGGCAAATTACTGTACCAGTGTACTCAGATCATCACTTAATGGTGGTATAACCTAGTCAGATGCACTGTATTACCAAAATTTTCATTTCTGCATAAATTTATTTGGTGACTGGACAGTTGTATTTTGAGAGTACCTGCCCTCCTTATGTCTAATTACTTTATTGCAGATACTGCTCCTTTAATTTTCATATATGTTTCCCTGGCGTTCATCAGTATTCTGATGAATTTGTACTTAATATTCCAAGAAGGAAGTTTGTATTAGTTGATCAGAATGGTCTTGCATTGGTCCCACAGGCAGCTGGCATTTTCAATGAAAAATATACTTCTGTACATCCAAGCACTGCTTTCCGGAGTACTGACTGCACAGATGTGTAAAGGTGTTGTACTAAAAGAGGGCTCCCATTTCAAGCATTGAAGTTAAAACTGAAATGTATAATAGAAAATCTGAAGCACATCATTCCAGAATCAGAGTCTAGATGATTAGAATAGTCCATCTTTAAGGGCAAATTTGTGAAAATTCCTGTGGAATGTTATTTTAAAATTAAATTGACTGTGATTTGTGTCTGACTGAGTTATATATACAACCCTGAGACAAAAACTTGAATACTACAAGGCACAATAGAAATAAAAATAATTCAGAAGTGGTAAAACAAAGAAGAACTGAAGGAAGTGTTCTATTTGCCACTTTCAAAACAAACAGGTTTGTTTTTTTTTTATTCAAAGTGAAACCAAAACTTTTTTCGCAGCTGAATTATGTCAAAATTGACTACGTTTCACTCTCATGGAAGTGGTACTTTCCAAGAGAGAACCGTTTAACCAGGAAACGCTTGAGAGTCTCTGGCCTTGGGGCAGAGCTGGAATGATTTGCTCAGTGATACTGACCCTCCTGGGCAGGACACCAGGATGCTTGTGGCTGAAATATGTCAGGGAGGCAATCTACCCTCACTCCTTACCATGACATGCTTGCAGAAGATCTGCTCAGCTTGGTGTCAGCTGTGCCTTTAATGCAGTACTCTCTTCTGTATTTTTGTGATCTGCTTCTCTCCTAACTGGATGGTCCCACAGTCCCTTAATGCATAATTGTGTTCAGGGAGCTGAGGCAACCAGCTCTTTCTGAGGTTATTTTCCACAATAAACAAAATAACAGCATGTCAAAACTGCTAATAAGTGACACATCCCTCAGGAGAGAAGGTATTACCCCAGGATTATCCCATTTTCTGCTTATTTAAAGAGTGAGCCTCTTCAAGGTGAAACAAACTGAGGTCTCCCTCGAGGTAATGCTAATGCCGGACCGGCTGTGCATGCCAGGCTGGTGGCCCACAGGTTATGTGTTACATGCTCTGACTGTTAATATTCTTATACTGCTGCTTTTCCTTTCTATTTACCATTCTCCTGCACTGCCTCACTTTTGTCAGGCTTTTAAAAAATCTCTTCTCTTCCTATTACCTGAAAAGTTCAAAGTAGTAGCTATTGTTTATATGTGAAGAGGCAGGCTATAGGTAAATCCTTATATATGTCATTCATCACTAAAAAAAAAAAAAAAAAAAAAAGGATTGAAGGAACTATCACAGGAGAATAAAGCACTTGAATTCAAGAACTAGGAAGAGCAGGACTATCTGTGCAGTTTAAATTTATCCTCCTGCCACCCTTATACAAAACCAAAGTGCTAAAGTGAGTTAAGGTATTGTATTGCATGAGACTTGTAATTTAGTCTCCTTTTTCTTTTTTTCAGCTCTGACTGGATCACATTTCTGGAAATCTACTGCAGACAAATACTCCATGCTGCAGTGTTCCTCTCAAGAAAGTGTGTGATGATGCATTGCCACAGAATCTGGTAAGCAAGAGGAAAATTTACTAAGAAATCAAACCTGCACGCTTTTTATCAAAAAAACACAGCTTCAACTGAAACATGGTCTTAAAATAAATTTATCACCCAGATTGCTATGCAAAACACTGACACAACTTCCATTCCAAACTTATCTTTTAATTTTGAATCCATTACACTTCAAAGAACATGTGAATGTATTTGCAATAAGAAAGGCACGTGAAGAGGTTTAAAAGCTGTCTGTGTTGATAGGGATGGAGAGAAAATTTGAGACTTTTCTTTCTCCTTGGTGCTCCCTTTGTGTAAGAACAGCAGCAGGCAGGGAAGGAAGGTGCGCAACATTCCCTAGATGCCTGCTGGGCCCCAATAACAGGGTAACTGGTAGACAAAGAGAAGGAGAATTCCTCTGAGCACCTCACAATTGGCACATAAATTCTGCTGTTATTGAAATAAGGAAGTGCAAAACTTTTGCAATACTACCATAGGGGCTCCCTTAGAGGCTGTGTCACAGGAGATAGACTGGAGGGTGAAAACACTTGTAGGGTGGAATGAAGATGAGAAACCTATGACATGAAACCCATGAAACCAAGAAAACACATGGGTTCCCCCCCCACCCCCCCACCCCCAAAGAAAATTATGGCCTCCATCTCAGTTCAAAAGAAAAACTCTGGTTTCAGAGAAAATGTTGGTAGGAGTAGGGACTGGATGAGTATTCTTCCTTTGTGAAACAAAACTTGAATGCTTTGCATGACATAATTGAACTGAAACACCACCATCAAACCTGTACCAGGTGTTTGAGAGGTTTTGTTCCTGAGGCTGGTACGAACACTTCACATACGTTTATCACAGATGGAACTGTAAATTAGAAAATCTTCCACTGACTCAGCATCTTTGAATAAATATTCACATTTCTGCAGAGTTCAACTCTGTTGCAAGCATAATTTTTATTCTCCTTCTATTCATCATATACATTCTAATCAGGGTCAGATCATGCTAAAAAGCATGGTTTTTGGTCGGTACCCCATTCACTCAGAGAATTTCAGAGCCAGGGTTTGAACAGCTGATTTTGCCCTAATTCTCAGAGCAAATATTGCAGACTGCAAATGTCTGTGTTTGTGTCAGAGGTGTTTACAATTCTGTGTCTGGAGAGAACTTGGGCCAACAGAGAGGTGACAACTGCTTTCCACGTTTAGAAAGATCTATTTCCTGGATGTCTCAAAAATATTAGGATACACACAGAACATTAACTATGACTCATTATGATTTCATAAAGTAAATTTCAAAATGTGTAAATTAGATCTGCTGAAGTGGATTTCCTCAAATTCAGGAGTTTATCCCTTCTTCTAATTTTGCATGAAGATCAGCTGTTTCTATAATCATATTTTATAGTGACATTTCAAATATTATTTAATTAATGCTCACAGCAGCCTTGAGAGTAAATGGAAGATGTAATAAAACAATAGATTTAAAAACCCTTAATACATAAAGTCACTATTTGCTCAGATCCTAATCTTCAAAATTACTAATTAAAGGTAAGGTGATGAGACAGCATGTCATATGCTATCCACCACAGTGGACTGAAAAGACAACTCCAGAAACAGATCTCCTCAGGATTCAAGGAAACAAATATTGTCTTTCAGTAAGGATACGTGGATGGAAGGTTGACCATACAGCTGGGTGACTGTCACCAGTGTGGTCTTAGTACAAACCAGAGACATTACAAAAAGAAGAAACTCCATGCATGGTCCCTACATCTACAACTGGTTTTAAAACTTTTATCTGCAAACTGTTGCTAGAAGGAATTGTGTATTTGTATATAGTTTCTGAAAGGCTTAATTTTTACTTTAACTAAATGGATTTCCCTGAAAATATCAGTTGTGAGAACCCATAAGGGAATTTATAGACACTTGAATTATAGGTCATTCACAAAATATACAATAACACACAGACATCTGTGACCTCCACACCATCTATGGCTATTTACTGTTATTCTAAGGTATTAAACAATTTCCTCAGAGTTTTGAGAGAAAAACAAGGTTTAGATTATGTCCTAATGGCATCAGTGCTAGAAAACAATCTCTAGCTGAATGTCTTAGGCACAGTGCATTTGATAAAAGGCCATATTTTTCAGTAGTATATGGGGAAAAGGCAGCAAATATTAATCTTTGATTCAACTTTAAGTCTTTGGGATTTCCTGCAGATGCTACCAATTAGAAATCACATATTCTGCTGGTAAAAAGGAAGGTATTAGTTTGTTCCCTGTGTGACAAAGCCCTGTGGGGTAAATTATAAGTTTATTTTCTAGTTTTCCAACAATCAATTTTTTTCCCCTCACTGCTGGATATCAAGAGAGATACTGTAAAGTGATAGAATCTTCTAAAAAGTAAGAGCTGAGAAACTTTCCCTACGATTATGAAGCTTGCTTGTGCATTAGCACTATCCTACCATCCCAGTCACTGTCTACTTCCAGTTAGGAGAAGCAGGACTTGATTGGAGCAATGGCCTCACTAGTGCTGCCTGTCTAGTGCTCAGGAGGCAGGGTCACACTGCTGACACAAACTCAGCAGCAGGCTGTGACAAGACAGTCAGGTGTAAAGGGAGCAAACCATGTCTGAAGTGCTGAGATTCCTCTCACATCTCCACAGTACACCTTGTTCCCCCAAATCTCACTGCTAGTGGAGACAAGTGGCACTTTTAGCTAGCAGATCATCTCAGTATGTCAATCACCTTTATTAAGCTGATAAGAATTGTGCCCTAGAAGTGGCTGTGCTCCTCCAGATAAAAGACATGCACAAAACTCAGTCTGCTTCAGACATCAGCACCTGCAGATACGCATCCCTTGTCATCTGTTCCTCAGTCAAATGTGTAAATCAGTAANAAAAAACCCCAAAAAAAAAAAAAAAAAAAAAAAAAAAAGGCATAGGATGTGCCCAATTTCAAAGGAGGTTAAAAGGACAGTGTGGGGAATTGCAGGTCACTCGGCCCCACTTGAAAGCTTCCTCCCTGAGTAAGACCTCTTGTAGAAAAATTCTGAGCACAAGAAGCAGCTAGTTGGGAACAGTTGGCATAGACTTACTGAGGATAAACTCTGCCTGACCAGCTTGGTTGCCTTTGATTTTCCAAGAGGAGAGCACTACAGATTGGTTCAAGGGGAGCACCACAGTGATATTCACTAGGACCTATCTGCTTAACATCTTTATCAGAGACTGGAGGAGGCGATTGAGTGCACCCTCGTTGTGCTTGCAGATGTTGCCAAACTGAAGAGAGCCTTAGAGAAAAGGCTGCCATCCAGAGGGACTGAGTCAGGCTAGAGGAATGAGCCATGAGATTCAACAAGAAGAACTGCTGAGTCCTGCACATAGGAAGGAAAAACACCTTCAAGAATATAGGACAAGATGATAATAGGGAGTACTCATCATGGATTTACAAAGATGAAATCCTGCCTGACCAATTAAAGGACAAGCTCTGCGGCTAGGGAGAGAGCAGTGGCTATTGTCTGAATTTCAGCAAGACTTTCAACACTGTCTCAAATAACACTCTCGTAGACACATAGATGATGTTGGAATAGACAAGTGGACCATGAGGTGGACAGTGAAAACTGACAGATTTGTGGTCAGCAACAGAAAAGTCTAGCTGGAGGACAGTCAACAGCAATGTGTCACAGGGGTCTGTACTGGGGCAAACATCATTTAACATCTTAGTCCTGTAGGTGATTATCTGACAGGAAAAAATAAAATAAAATAAAAAAAAGCCATATTATACTATTTCCTTCAGACAAACAGAAATTCTGTCTGTACTACCAAATATTATCTCTTTCTGTGACATGCTTCTACTTGGAATCAAATGCTGCTAAGAGAACGATATTTGCAAAGGAGCATTCAAAAAATGAAAAGTCAAGATAAATCACTGTTAAAGAATATTACAAAGAAACCCTCTACCCATTCGTAGTTCTCTGTAGCTGCACTGGGGTACACTGTAAAGAGGAAAGGATGAAGTGAGAGTTGTCTCAGCATTAACAGACAGAGAAATTGAAGGGGAGCTTAATGAAGTAGAAAAGAATTTATAGTCTGCATCTATGAATATGGTGTTGCCATCAAAATAATCTGCTTGTGGTGCTGGTTTAAACAAAGAGAAGCATGTCAGTGGCTGCAACAGTATCCTGCCTAAGTTGGGAGCTCCACAGGGAAAATCCAAGCCTTTATCCCTGCTTCCCCACACAGTGAATCACAACTTATTCAACCTCTTCTTATTTCACTTCTGCAGCGCTTTTCCCAGGCAGTGACTGGGGCTCCTCTCAGCAGTCAAGGGATTAGCTGGATAGTACTGTGGAGCAGGAGTCTGGGCACTAGCCCTGTGTATAGAGCCATCAGCACACAAAAGGTTCATCTTTCTTTATTTTTCCCTTTGGAAATTTCATAGTGAGACCATGCATTTGGTGTGCTAGTGTTCCTATCAGCTCCTAAAGCATCAGAAAAAACCAATCATTTCCATCCCTCTGCCCGTTTCAGTTTTTTACCTTTGGCTTGATGTTTGGCTCATAAGTGTTTCTGGAGAGAGGCGGTCTTTTTATTCTGTACATGTATGGCATTTATTTGATATTAATCAGTATTAACAGCTATTTTCATGAATTGCAAAAACTTTGTAACTTAGGTCATTTGTTCACTTTCAGATTGCCTCTGAACTCAAGTTGCAGCCAGACTACATCCTCTGGCTTGTCTTCTAGGCTTCATCACACTGTTGAGAGCCATTCTTCTCCAGATGGCAAAACACACATCCAAGTGCACAGCTTTTCATATTGGAGATTTATATTTGGGATTTTGTTTCTTTTCTACAGAGCTAACTAGCAGCCCGCCCTGTTTCAGATCTGGTAGAAAGTGCTGCAGAATTTGCGTGCTGATTCAACTGGCACATCCATTCATTTGCCATACTGCCAGTTGGAGAAGTTGTTCATAACTCAGCAAATTCAGTTGGTTTCAATCTTATACTATTTTCCGTAAGATTTCACACCTGATTTTAATTTCTTTTTAAAATTCCCTTACTGTGATATCTCATATACTTTGAAGCAACTTTTGCTTGCTTAAGGGAGAACAGTTATTTCTGAGAAACATATAAATCTCTGGACAGTCTTGATCTTTCTTTTTGGCTTCTACTGCTGACAATTTCAAATTATTGGGGTTTTATTTAGTACTTGTTAGGAGTTGTCAAAAATGTCCAAGAAATGGAAAATTCATACTGCAAACAGAAACTGTTACATTTTTGATGGTGCAGGTTGTAGCTAATAATTTCTAAATAACTATCAATAATTTTTTCACAGGCTATATCTTAACAACACATATTTAACTTCAGCAGAAGTGCTTCACTTAAAAATGCTGAATTGAAGTGGCTTATGAAAAAATTCTCCAGTTTAATCAGAAAGAAAGAAATCACTCCTTATCTACTTTCTACATTCATAGATGGTTTTTATTCTGACAGGTTTGTTTGTATGAGGATTGAACAGTGATAAAGCAATGAGTTTCAGAGCTCTCTCTGTCCATTTGGTCTTGAAAAGGTAAGTAATTACTTATCATGGTTTAAAACAATGCAGAAATGCTAAGTAAAATTTTCAGGAAATGTTATCTCCACAGCAACCCTTGGGTTTAATAGTGACTTTCAGAGGTTTTAGCAATTTGACAAGTAGTTTTTCAGGAAATGTTACTAATTATTAGTCTGCTATTTCTCTTCTTCTAGAGAGTACTAGTCTAAGAGAAGTCAAGTTATTGCTCTGCCCTACTGCCATTTTTAGATAGACTTCTGAAATATTCTCAGGTTACAGAAATAAAGACAAAAAAATTAATACAAGTTCTCTGTGAAAGATTCCTCAGTTGCAGACACCTCAGAGCAGCAGTGCGGGAGGTATTCCTGCCTCCCGCACAGTATCCGTGCTGGGGATAGAATGCAAAATAAATACCCAGTCCCTATACCGGCACTAGTACTGCATCCATGTTTAGCTGGATGTAAGATGGCCTTCTCAATAAATGCACTCTTGCCAAAACAATTGTCATTGACATAAATGAAACTGCATTCTTGAAATGATTCTCTGAGTAATTCTCTGAGCTGTCACCAATGCAGAATTGTGCAAAGGAAAAGCCATAACTTTGTTTCTTAAAATACCAATGACAATATGGTAACCTTATATCCATTGCTTAAACTTTCTGAGGGTTTTTTTGATAATGGATAGTATGGCATGATAGATTTTCATGTACTACAAGTCACATATTTTCATTTAGAATTAATTTTGAAATGACTGTTTTCCCAATTTGTTGCTGATATTAAGGCTTTTACATTTTCAACATGCTGTGCGAGCTCTTAATCATTAATTGTTCAGAAGATAAGGCACCACTCTATTTAGATAAGTCAGTATTAATTTTTTTTGCTCAGGAGGCTGGATGAAGACTGCTGAAGTAAAAAACATCAGTGTTCATCTTTAACTTAGAGTAAAACCAAAAATCAGATAAATGCCTCCAGGAAATGAGAGGGGACTTTGCCCAAACCACACATTGCATTTTAGTGTGTTAGAAACTGAGCTGTATGAAAATGGCAGAAGAACCTGGGAGGCTGATTGACAGCCGAGAGAGTGTGTGATTTTGGGGTAGGGAGTGGGAGATGCGCATTGGGAAATACTCAAAGGAAACTCACATATATTGTTTGACTCCTGTGGAAACATGACTTGAAGTGTCTCTTTGGAACACCAATCAAGCTGTATGAAAGAAGTCCTTGTGTACTTATTCAACCCAAAATACTAATAACTCAGGCCAGGTAATTAACCCTCCACTGTATTTACAAGGAAAGCAGACAGCAAGTTACAGCCACTGTTCTCATGTGGAACACCACTGATTATAGCATTTAAAGCCCAACACAGCACTTAGCCCTCCTCAGGGCTGAGAACCAAGACACTCTATTTAATGATACATGTCCTTCCCCAAAGACATACACTCAGAGCTGCTGCATATAAGGGCATGTCACTCACATCTCAAGCACGTGATTAAAACCTTCCTCCACTCTGAGGTTTGTGCCTCAGCACCAAGAAAAGCCAAACCCACTGCCAGAAGAGTACCTTATAGTTCTGGAGTACAATGAATAACAGGTAAAGCATGGGTTTAATCCCTCAGCTGCAGTCGTAGCTGGTCATTTCCCACAACCCACAGGGCAGGTTGGCTGCACAGCAGTCACCACCCACTCCTGGGCTCAGCAGGTACATGGACTGTTCTCCCAGTGAGGAGGATCCCCAGCTCTTGAATTCAGGTGCCATTTATGTCACCCATGTGGAGCACAGGACACCTACACAACATATGCCTTCTTTTTGACTTCATCCAGTGCTATCAAGTAGTGTCTTTTAGGGATATCATCTCATTGCACTTCTTTTGAATTGTGACAAATACAACCTTTAGCTTGATGAATTGCATTAGTGGGAAGGGAACAGTAGCATAAGCGTATGAATCATGAATATGATGAAGGAGACCTTCCTTTTACAACAAAGAGAAGCAAACTGGATGAACTTTTAGCTTTAATTATTATTTTACAATATACCAAGGTTCAGGGCCTTTTCTAAACACCTAATATACTAAACATCTACTGAAAATTTCAGCATATTTTTAACAGTTTTCATTAAAAAAAACCCCACATCTGTTTCTTGCACTGATAGAAGTTTTAGTTTTGCAAGTTGTAAGTATTCTTTTCAGAAAGTTTATCAAAGCTCTTTCCTTGACTACATGAAACAAAATGACAAACATATATATGAGCAGCAATGTTCTCATTTGCATTTAGATAAATGTTATAAACACAGCTTAAAGAGTAGCAATTCGCAGAATCCTTAAATGGTTTCTGGTTGCAAAAGCTATGCTCCATTTAGCTTGAATAGTTATTTTCTATGCATCATTAGATTTACAATTGACATCCTACCCTCAAATCAAGGCCATCCTTGAAAACATCAGGCAGGGTGTGGATTTTGAATGGGTTCATTATGTCAAGAATACTGGGCCAAACTATAAACTGGTTTTAATCTGCAAAGATCTGTTATCTTTAGTGGAATTAAATTGATTTGGGCCATAGCATTTATTTATTTGAAAAAGAAAACAAAATCTGTCAGGTTTACAACAAGCATACAGATGGGGGGAACAGCCCACCAGAACACAGCAGAATGTCTGACTGCACCACAAAATATTGACTATTAAATGGTACATGGTGGCAAGGAGACAATGAAAATATAAAGCATTTAAATTTGTGCTTTGACAGTTTTTTAGCTGTTATTATTTAACTAAAGATAGTACAATTTTTTAAGGAGTGAAATGAGTAGCATCAGACTTTATTTTATAGCCACAGTAAAGACATCTACAAACACCAACTCAACAGTTAGCAAACTCAAGGTAACAGCTCAGCTCATGAGGTCTTCTGTGAGATGACGGAAATAGGCTGGAGGATTTTGACACAACTGTACTTGTACTGAAGATCTGACTTGGAAGTAAATTTAAAACACAAGCACACAAAAAAACCTATCCAGAGCTCCAAACAGTGCTCGATACAGCTCTGTTCTTCCTAGGCATAGCTCCAGATACTTTGAAATTCAGAACCCAGTATGTCCAGTGGGAGCCTCTGAACCAGACCTACCTTAGCAGCAGAGAGGTCTGTCCATACATCCCTACACCTTTGTTGATCCAAGGTAAATCAGTTCTCATTTACATCCATCGAAATTTTCAGGATGTCTGGCAATAGCTCTACAAATACGTTCTCCTCCAAGAATTTAAATAATAACTGCATTATAGAAATAATTTAAGGGTAAATTTCTATTGGCATTTAGGATCATTTTAAAGGCTATTCAGCTCAGACTGATTTATATGATGAGTTCTTCTTTTTCCTTTATCATATACGGTAAGTTGTTTCAAATTCAAGAATAAAATATGTGACACTGAAGTAATGAAAGCTGGAAAAGATTACTGGTCTGTTCAAATGTAAAGGACACAAAATGTATAACAAAATAAAATCATGGGTAAAACAAAAGTAATGAGAAGCCAGGTGTATTGAAGAGAGAAGAGAAACTGGGAAAGCCTTTTCTCCAGAAAGCATTCTGAAACACTATTTGAGCTTCTCTAACATTTTTGTGATTATATCTAACATAAGGGAGATGATAAGCCTGTGTAAATCGAAGATAAAAACTAGAGCAGAAGCCTTGGTTCAGTTTTAAAATTGTTTCTCCTCTTTGCAACTGCTGAGACAAGTCACAGAGAGGGTAAACAAAGTGATGAGTGAATATTTTCTGCTGTCTGAATATTTTCTGAAGATTTCCTGTGCTTGGAATCAAAGAGGAGAAAGTCTTGCTTGCTCCCATACTGTGCTGCAGCTCACATACATGGGTCTGACTCTTCCCTGGCCCATCCATGGCTACAGAACAATCACCTGTCTGCAGCAATTGCAAACCCTCCTGCTTGTTTCACCTTGCTCTGCCTGCTCTAATTCTCTCCTTTGTAGCATTCAGATAGGACTAACCACAGGCTAACCTGGATGCTGATCCTGTAAATGTGGGACAGTAAGGGTTTTCCAAAAATGGTTCAGCATCATGGCCAACACAAGTTCTTGATCTCACATGTGTATCAAGTTTTCCAGATGCTTCTTTCTGCCTGGCTGTAGCACTGCTCAGTGATCACACAAATCCCAGCTGCCTTTTGGCATAGGTAGGTAAGCCAGCTGCCACTGCTAACACAGATGGGGTAAACACCACTTCTGTGTGATTCCATCTAATCTGTGTGATTCCATCTCATGACCTCCCCAGTTCCACTGGGAGCTGGGCCATGCTGCTGCATATCCAAGTCAATCCTCACCCAGGGACTGCCTGTGTCCCACTTCCAAAATATTGGGAGAAGATCTGAAGGCAGAGGAGTGTCTTTATAGCAGAATAAAGAGAGGGGAGAAAAGGGTAACCGTATTCTCTGGTTCTCACTTTCCCCAAACGGCAATGATGTATTTTATAGCAGAGCCAGTGCATTCTCATTATTTTGTTTACATCCCCTTGATGGCAAAATTGAATTTTACTTCCATTGCTGCAGAGGCCTTGAGCTATTGCAAGGAATCGGAGGTCTGTTTCTTTCTAGCTACCACTGCACAGCATGGTCTCTGCATAACACAGTGCCCAGCACTTACCAGAGTTCCATAAAGACAGAGCTTATTATATATTCCTTCCCTGGTCAGACATAACATTAAGAATTAAAAAAATAACATAATACCAAGTTAATATAATACAGAATTTCAAAAACCATCATCCTGTTGACTAAAACAGTTAAGGAGATTTAATGGTTGCCCAACATGCCTTGGAATGTTCTGTCTTGCCTCTGTTGCTCTTTTTTCTCAAATGGTTGCAGGCATAAAAAGTCTAGGGTCTCTGCCTGCTGGCCCTTGTCACTTACAATGCTGGAATTCCAGCTCATACATTGCCTTGTCCATCCTGCAGGCATGAGAAGATACTGCTTCTTCGTTCACAGCTTATGTCCATCTGGGCCCAAAATGTCTGCTATTGAGGATGTTGTTTAAAAGCTTCTGGGTTGTAGACTCCATTCACAGGATCATACATCCAGCTTTTGGACATGGCATCTCCTGAGATCTTTTTGTAGCTGCCCCAAGACATTTAAAGACTATCAAAACTGGTTGGTAATTTAAAACCTCACAGGTATTCTTCTAGATTGTTTCATGCTACTCCCACAATCATAGTATTTTTAATTTCTTATGACTTCTATGCAGAACTTACACATCCAGCAGAAGACAAACAGGAAATTGGTTATCTACCAAGTTAAAGTGCTGCTTTGATCACACCCTTGTTCATTGCCCAATACAAGTCAGTTATCAGAAGGTCAATATCCAGATACACAATCCTCTATCACAGATGACATAATAAGTACCTTGAACCTCATAATTCTGTTGAATGGACAAAGATTGAAGTGAAGTCTCAGTTTATATTTCTTGGAAAATAGATTGAAATATACTGAGATATTTATATTTCTCTCATGAGGAAATAATAGAAAACACTGTAGAAAATAACAAAATCATTACCATTTTACTTTTTATGCATAATTAAGCTAGTCACTGTTTCTGTTCCTGTACTGTACAACATAAATCATTGATATGCAATTACTATATAATCTTTTGACATCATTAAGCTATCATAAAACTATTCATTTGTTACATTAAATGAACATTCATCCAGTTCCTACAGCTCAGCAGTGTGGCCTCCAGCCATCTACTACATTTTGATACCTCTGAGAAATTATTCTATCCTGACAAACTTCTAAATACCTTAAGACTAAAAGTGACACTTTATGCACCCCTTACACAAAATGATCTCATCAAAAGTTCCAGTTGCAATCAGGTTGTTCACACATAATTCGGGAAACCAGTACTCTTTTTTGACTTGCCACCACACTGTTGCACTAGCTACTTTTGAAGTCTTTTGTGGGTTATCTGGTCTTTTGGCTACTATCAACCATCTCAATGAGGAGGCATAACGACCTTGTGTGTGACTTCACCGTTTCCATTAAACTGATAATTTGAACATTTTTGTCTTGCTTCAATGCCATAGCAGACCAGCCTGGAAGGTCCAAAGGAGCAGCAGAGCCACAGTGCACCACAGAGGGCTCCCAGTGGCTGTGTAGTTGGCTCTTTGGCTCTACCTGCACTGCTAGAGGTAAAGAAAGCAGCAGGCTGGCATCTACATCCACTCAGGCATAGCCTATGGGTAAACTCTATTCAGCTGGTAGTAAGTATGCATGGATGCACTCAGGAACCTTCTCAGTGGATTGTACTGATTTCTATTTGAACATTACACTACTAAAGCCTCCAAAATTTACTGATGTCTTTCCAAAACTCATAGACCCAACTGGAATAACAGTTTTTCAGTAATTTTTAATCTCTTTAAAAGCTTGAATCCAAGGACTCTGAGGCACTAAACCAATCAAACCACTGGATAATAGAAAAGTATCACCCCATTTCACATGTGAGGAAGCAAGCACACTGCTGACTTGATCCAGTTTCTATGTGAAAAGGAAAACAATTTCAGCCAGACCCATGAGGCACAAAATCATACACTTTCTTTGTCTCATTATAGTCTCAGGTCCTGCCTCAAAAAGTTAAGTTACAGATGCTTATTGAACCAAAGCAGCAACATAATCCTACTGTAACTGTTCGAAAACAGTGGGCATCATGTCTGCAAGAACCTGGGTGACTGTACTGCCTGAAAACTGTTACAGGACAGCTTGAGGCAGTAACTGGATGAACCCTCTACAGCTCTGTAGCTAGCACACAGCAGTGTGAGATCAAAGGGCTGTGTAGCAGAAAAAAGAAAGAGGGAGCAACCTGGGAAGTAAAATGTGGATTTACCAGGAAAAATACAAAGGGCTTTAAATTGAAGAAGATGAAAGTGTATCGGCAGAAAAAAAAGGAACTGAGAAAGAAAAAAGGGAAATTATAAAAATGGAGGGAGTGGGGGGTGAGAGGAAACATCCAGATTCACACTGCACATATTCAATTGCACTTGTACAAAATGGAAGTCCATATCTCAGAAAGGCTTTGTAGACAAGAGAAGGACAATCTCCACTGCAAGAGGGACTCAGAGTCAGTCCCCCATGGAGGGATTAATCATTATTAATTCATAACCCATACAGTGAGGTCATTATTCATAGAGGAAAATATAACTGGAAGGAGGAAGAGAGTGATGGAAAAGTGTGCTGTGCCTACAAAGTATTTGTGAACTGGCTTGGTGTGTAATCAGCATCACAAGAGACCTCGGCCCGCAGAAGATAAAAATATTCTGGCCAAGAAGTTGTAGGTTAAGCAGAAAAGCCTGGCCATGTACCCTAAACACAACTGAATTATCTTTTCATTCATATGTATGCCCACATTTAATTAAGTTATATTGTCAAGCCTTTGGAATACTGCCTGTTGTATAAATATTACTGGCACAGATATTCTGTAATTCCATTACTGGGTTATTAATTCAAATGAAGGAGCAGGCAGGCATGAAACCAGCTGGAAATTTCAACTGAAATCTGGTTCAGACAGAAAAACACAAGGTGCCAAGGTGGCAGTGACATCCCCACTCACAGGAGCCACCCAAGGTCCCCAGAACCTCTTTAGTGTATTAGAAAACAAATATCCAACTCATTCTTGTATCAGCACAGCAACTCAGGATGATCCTCCATGTACAGCAACATCATTTGAGTGCGAAGGATCTGCTGTTGGATTATTAGGTTTGTCATTGGTGGGATTCAATTATTGCAGCATTATTTATGTAAGAAAAATGCAAAGAGGCTCCACCTGGGACCAGGCCTCCATTTTACAAAGTATTGGGAGACAGTTTCTTTCTCAAAAGGGGCTTGCAGTTTCAGCTTATGATATACAGACAGAGGGGAAACAGACGCAAGATATGATTCTATTATGGTTGCACAGAAATACACCCAACAGGTAGAGACTAATTCTAAATGACACTTCTATATTAGGTGGTATCCAGTTAAAATATTTCCACATGCCCTTCCTTGGTTAAAACAGAAGAAAGGCTATTTAAGACCTATAAAAATAAACAGAAGAGTTATATATAATAATGACAAGAAAATATATGGTAGACATAAAGAAAAGTTACTCTTTGGAAGTTAGAGGAATAGAGACAAATATTTTACCACCAGAATTGGAAGACTCCTTAATTTTTACCTCCCACTATGCCATTGATCTGTACTGTTTGTAATTGAAAGTCCATGCTTTGATTTATGCCATGGAAAAACTGACAGACCGGACTCTTGGAATCTATAAATCTTATAACAATAATTTTCTCCACAAATACTAGACTATAAACTGCTCAACATAGAATTGGATTTTAGCTGCTCTTGTAGTTACCTTAAGAATTAAAGCTTCCTCTACCAAAATCTTGTTTGATGCCAGCTCAGGTGCTAGACTGGTTTGCAGTGCTTGGCCACACTCACATTTCTTACCAAATTTCCCCAAATTATCAGAGCTCTGAGATTCCCCTGAAGCCCATGGGGGATGCCCTGTGTACTGTAATGGACAAATATCTGACTCAGTGTCCTATGGTAGAAACTGAATTCCTTAGAGCTGGGCAATCATCTCTAGCAGACACATAAAAACTAACAACTACCCATCCTCAGCACCTCAGGATGGAAGAATTCACAGGAGTTTAGATTCAGATTTTTATTAACACCTAGACTCTTGATCATTTTCTTACCAGTAATGTTATTTTACAAACACCAAGTGCAAGTTTGTCTAAGTCCTACAGGACCTGCACTGCATGGAGAAGATGTAACAACATTTCTGATACTGTGCCTTATACCAAGACCATGAAATCATCTCTTCGAAGAAGGACACTGTAGTTATTTGACTGTGATGTGCCCACCAGATTTTCTAATTAACAGGTGTTTTTCTATCTGTCAACCCACAATGTCAAGAGTTCCTCTTTATCAGAAGCATTTGTTTTCTGAAACAACTGCATATGGATTCTTCAAACACATTTCAAGAATGTACTGTAAAGACACCATAGATTTTCCTGTCCCACTGAATGTTGAACTAGAAAAGACCTTAACACCTACGCGCTAAAGCAAAATTCAATGCACTCTTGTTTCTTTGGTTTCTGTTTTTGACTTCTACAAAGTACCAACCATCAAATGACAAAGAAAAAACCAGATATTTACATATATTCACTCCTTTTCACAATTTTTAATAAAAAATCTTCCAACAGATAAAGATAACAATATTAGTCTGTTCCTTCTCCTATTTGTTCATGGCACTTTTTTTTCCTCCACTTCTGAGCTTCAAATTTGCTCCTGCATCACCCCAAGGTATTTGTATAATTTGCATTACTTACTCTTGAAGCACTTCTCTTACACTTCCTGGTTACAGAGTTAATAAAGATGGGGCTGGTTTCTAGTTCATTTAAGGTTATGTGTTTACCATATACATATATAATGTAGATGTATGCATACGTATATGTGTGTGTATGCTACATATCCATGGCAACACAGCAAATAGATATATTTGCATCAACACTCTTAAATTTTAATGCAACTGAACTTTTATTTGCATTTTAAAAGCAAACCATATACAAACCCAACAACTCAAACTGCTGTCACTTCCAAAAAAAAGAAAACCAAACAAAAACGTATCATTCTATCATATGGCTTCAGAAGACTCCAAATTGACTTCTCTAAATAAATCAGATCTATTTAGAATTCCTAGCACATACAAGAGATTTTCACTACTTCAGCAGCCGTTTACTTTAGGACAAATTATTGCCTTTATCTGATATTACTTTCTTCCTTAACTGAACACTTGCCTCAGAAGATCAACTTATTTTCTAGTCACTTAAAGGCATTCACATGACCAGTGTTACATACCTCTATGGCCAGCATGTCTGAATTTACCTAATCCAACTGAAATCAATGTGCTTCCTCTGCAAAGAGCAATTTGCTAGTTTCTGTTTTTATTCTGAACCAGGAGATAACACTGATTTTTGCAAGCAGGAGTTGCCTGACTACCCCAGTTTAAATGCAAATAAATATCCTATTGCACTCTAGGGAATACATTCTAAATGAACATGGCAAATCATCCAAGGTCCTACCAAGCAATTAGGCAGAAACAATGATATCAGAAATATCAGTCTCTTTGTAATATGCTGTTTTCACTCACATGAGAATTTTAATTGTGGTATGCGCAAGTACCAAACTGAAGTACAAGCTCTACCCACACACAGTTTTACTATACAAAATTAATTTAATACATTAATTAATCTAATACATTTTGCTAATGTCTTACAGGCAGCTAATTAATTGTAGACCACAAAACTGCCACAAGATTAACAAAATTGTTTTATACACATAGTAAACACTGCTTGCTGAATATTGTTCTATTCAGCAGACAGTGTTTGAACTCACTATCTGCTGGAAAATTCCATTTCTCTTACAAAGAGACCAGTGACCTCACTGAAAAAGCAATTCACTATGCCTGTCACAAAAACTCTCCATTAGGATGAGAAGCACGTTTTGCAATCAGCAGATACGCAGGCTGAGAATCGACTAACCTGACTGCAGCCATGATAAATTACTGAGATCTTGCTGAAGCTGAGAGGAAAAAAAAATCAAAACTAAGTATCTGTCATGCAATTGATAGTTTAATATTCAGTGACATCAAGTAGTGATATTGCTCAGCTGAGTGAGGTAATTCAAGAAAGGAGGAGGCTGCTTTAAGAGCCATTACAGGTGGAGCACATACTCCTTCCTCTGACCAAAGCAATGTCACACTGAACAAGTAACCTCTGGCTGTTCAGCAGCAGGTTTGCGGTGAAGCACTGTGTTGTCGTGCCCTTGCTCCTGATGACGCATTTTAATGAAAACCTCTGAGACTCACCATCCAACTCCAGCCTTTGCTATCATTTAGCAATGAAAAGGGCTACAAACGGGCCCTGCCTGGGCACCCAACACACTCCACAGGCACACAGGGTGCTGGACACGCAGGGCATGGCTGAGCAGGAGAACAGGCAAGTGGCTGACCTGTAGGTAAATTCAGGTGCATGCCAAGCTCCTGCTTGCCGTCTCTATCCCAGATTCCTGTGGATTAAGTTGGTTTAAATGCTACTTAAGTGAACTTCAGTCTATTTCAAGATTAAAGGAAAGCACACCAACATATGCAGAAATACGATGGAATTTGTGCACCAGCTAATTCAGGTGTTTTAACAAAAAAGGCAAGTTTGCAATGAAAAACTCAGTGGGTTTTTTTGAATATCTGACTAGACTTAAATGCCTGAATAAGTTCATGAGGTAGTTACCAAATCCAAAGTGAGACATTTGTAATCTACAACTTCAAAGCCTAAAGTATGAACCTGAAATAAACACTTGCCCAAGCCCTTTAGAGCTTTGCCATTCACAAGAACATTACCATTTACCAAAGCTCCATCAGCCTTTCCAAGTTCTGGTATTGCCTATAGGTCTGACATTGCATCTTGGTTATGCTGGGAACCTTGGCGTTAGCTTCCTGCCCCAAGCCAGCTCCAGATGCCAACAGGCAACCCTAAATCCCCAGGACATACCTAACAGGCAAGTTTGGCACACATTTTAAGCTAGATGTTGGAGAAGAAAAGATGCATTTCAACTGAAATATGTGTTTTCTTACTGTTTACATCACTTATAAATCCAAAACAATTTTTTCAAGTTTTTAAAAAAAGTCTTGTGCAAATATAAGTGCTTTTTCTATGTGAAGCTCCTACTACAACCTAAGGAACCTTTTGTGTTCTAAGTCATAATTTAAAAAAAATCTTCAGAAATTTCCTTACCTGTGTAAGCAATACTGTCCAGCACTGAAGCTTTGTATTTGAAAATGTGTATCCTCCTATAAGCATTAAACTTCACACTATCACAGTTTCGACCAAATGATGAGACACTCGAACACAGAATTCTCCCAGAGTTATGTCAAGAAACTGGGTTGCACATTGTCAAATTAAAACTGTGGAAGGAAGCAAGAACTGGACAGCTAGTCCAGGCCTTTGTTTCACAATTCATCCAAAGGATGTTATTAAGAGTATACAGTTTCATGATCCCACAAATTGTTTCCAAAATACCAAAGGATTGCTAGAAAAATTATTTCAACAATGTTACCTATGTTTGGATCTAAATAATAGCAAGATAAAAAAATAATCACAAACAGACAAACAGACAACACAAACCTAAAATAACCCACTTTTTATTTCAGTAAATTATACTCAATCTTAAAAGAGACAGTAGCATCTGATCATAAAAAATTGCATGTACACCATAAGAAAACAACATAACACAGAAATTGATTTTTTGAAAAAAACCCACACAAACACTTTTAAAAGGTTTTGTCTCCTGAGAATTCAGAATTGATTTTCCTGCTTATGTTTTCTACACAGAGTGGTGCAATCCAAAATATCTGTATTCTGGAGGATAATGAAGCATGTATTTGAAATTCTAGGCACCAGCAGAATTAGGGAGCAGTTAAAGAGGAGTCAACTGCTGTTTTAGAGTTCACAGTATCAATTCTATGCTGACTTGTATAACTATCTTTTCCTTTTTATCTTCTTTGCAGATCATTGTTTTATTGCAGTGTCCTGGGTATAGACGGTTTAAAGTTGAAGTGTTGCCTAGATGTTTCCAAAAACATATATATTACAATCATATATACACTACTACTGTTACAACATCTATGATTTCTTGCCTAAGATGAGCACACTTGATTAACATCAATGCATGCCATCACATAAGATCATAATATGCATCTTGTATAGGTTTACAGACTCCATAAAAGGCTAGGAGTGAACTCACATAATCCACTTTTCAGTGTTACAGATTTTCACATCAAATTGCATCAGTCTCTTGTCACACAACTGCAAATTGTATTGAATGCAGTTTGACCCCCTGAAGTTCCTAAGCCACTCTAGCAAATTTGATGCAAGATACAAAAAGGTTCGAACAAGGTAATATAATCGCAGAGTCAGAAAATATTCTGAGTTGGAAGGGACCCACAAGGACCACTCAGTTCAACTCTTAAGTGAATGGCCTGTATGGGGATTGAACCCGTGACACTGGTTTTATTAACATCATTCTCCAACAGAGCTAATGTCAGGGTCCAAACTAAACCACATTTATTCCCTTTAGACAACGTTTTCACCGAAGACCAAACCTTTTATAACTTATTTTAAGGTCAGAGACTGTTAATAAGTACTTTTCAGAAAACCCTAGGTCAGAAAATGTGATCTAAGATCACAATGAAAAACGAGAAACGGGGAGGCTGGGCAATCCTGTTTCATAGGGAAAAAGACTACCTAGCCACAGCCCCTGGTGAAAAAGGCTCATGTGGAGCAGAGCTTATGTTTTTACAGCTTCTTTTCCTCTAGCATCCAGGTATGAGGTATAGTCATGCTAAGGGCGGTATCTAGAAAACCAAACATGTGAAGGAATGGAGCTCTGGAGAACATAAAGTCCTGAAGGCTTCTAGATGTAACTAATAATGGGAGACAGAAAAGGTCAGCTCACCTGCACTGGACTAGCCCAACAATTTAAACCAGTGAGAGAAGTGGGAGCTGTGCTGCACCAGTATTTGTAAAATGGCAAAGGAACTCTGCAGCCGTTAGGACTGCATTGTGAGGAAATGTAAGGAAGGCAGCGTTGTGGCCACGTGTGGATACACAGCTCAAGTATTTTTATATCAGCAAAAAGTTTGATGGTGAAATTAAAAAAAATGCAACATCAATCCTGTAACTGTAAGATTACATTAATTTATTTGTGCACACCAGCAACACTTATTCCAGTGTGTGCCTCTACACCATAGATAACCATAAAAATCTTTCTGATGACTTTAAGAAGAATCATTCATATTTATAAGGAGTCAGAATGTCCTGCTGGCCTTTTAGCAGCATGCATTTAGCTGATAATTCCACAACCATCCAGCTGCTCCTTCCCACAGTGGTAAAAGGAATTTTAACAATTCTATCCATTTGCACTGACATGAAACAACCTGACTCAAGTGGCTCTTCACAAGGCATTACCATCACCTAACCTCACTGCTATCTAAAATTAAAAAGGAGATTATTCTTATTTTTCAAATAGTTCAGTGTAAATTAAGACCTGGAAAAAATCATAGTGTGAGCAATTGCAATCTTCTGCATGATTCTGAACACTGGAAACCACGATTTTATTTCATGGAAAAGTAATCAAAACAAACACCTCTGGTTTATAACCTTTCTAATTAGATATAGCCCTGAAAATTATCATATTCCTGGCAAGCAAACCAAGTGCAATTTTCTAATTTAAAAAAAAAGTGAAGTCTTCCACGTAGATGGAAGGATGGCAGGAACAATGTTATAAATAATCTCACTAATACTTTTAAAACTCCTTCTAATTAAAGAAAAATTCTGGTTGGAGACACTGTCTCCATGCAGATGTAACTAATCTCTAATATGAAATTAATTCATTTATCTCCAGAAATCTAGATCTGAAGCTTTTCCATTTATCTCACACCATATTTGCAGTTCACTTGTGCCTATTCTCTTGGCTTATTCACCCATCTGAGAATAAAACAATTATGTAAAAGAAAAAACAGTATCATAATTTAAGCTTCAGCATAAATGAAGTATGGAAACACATTTTTATATACTAAACAGTAGTTGACCAATAAACAGCATTATTGTAGATCTGTTTTCTATTCCTAGATGGATAATTATTGAAGTGTGAGAACCACAGTCAAGAAGATGCAAAACAGCATGTGGCCAGCTCAGGTTTAGGTTTTTCTTTCAGAATTCCTCCATCAATAAAACTTGTGTCTTCCTTAAGATTCTGATAAAGCATCAGTTTTGAAACGGTGAAATCAAGTTGTTGGTTTAAATAATGAAAACCGTGCTTCATCTACACATGTGGACTTATTCCTATACTTGGAATTACATAAAAGAACAGCAGAAAAGCATTGACAATCTTCTTTTTCTTATAAATATTCTTATCTTGAATGTGAACTCTGTTTCACTGGACTCTCCTGCTTTGAACAAAAATTGTCCCAATACGCAGAATCCTCAGGTGCGACAGGGATACCAGACGCAACTAAATCTTCAAAAGTCAATAATGTAAACTGGGGTGGGTTAGGCTCCATGGACTGCACCTAAAGAAAATACATATTAACATAACATGAATCAATAAGTATAAATTTTCTTGCTGCAAAAATTCTCTATCCAGTTTAAACTACATATTTCTTATTGAAGAAGAAAGGAAATACTCTGCATTTGAGACAAATGTCACTGCTCCTAATTTAGGCTATGCATTAATGAATAGAAGCATGTGACAGGCTACACAGAAAAATCAAGTTTTTCCTTGAAATACAGTTCATAAAACTAACAGAATGCGGGCTACAGAATGCTGCAGTATGACAGAATGGCTGTTTTAAGTTCAGTAAAAAAGAAAGAAAAAGACCACCATGAAACAAACTGTTCTCCAGCAGAAAGGATTATTTGAGCCAGTTATGCGAAGATTTATTCAACTAGAGGTGGCTGTGCATGCTTCTCTCAAACACTACTTGAGGACTAAAGCAGTCACAATCAACCTGCAATTTCCTATCTTAAATCCACCCATCATTAAATGCAGACTGATATATTGGAGATTAGAGTGTCATGGTCTCTACATTAATTTCATTGCTCAAAAAAAAAAAAATCATCATGTTTCAAAGAAAAAAGGGTTTGAGGTTTTGGTTTTTTTTTTGAGCACATGTTACTGTGCAGCCTGCAGTGTGCCACCTTCAAGCGTAATTGTTCCCAGACAGCAGGATGAATAGCACAGCTTGCATGAATCCAACACAAACATAGCTGATTCTTCTAAATTGGCCTTTGCACAGGTGACATATCCTTACTGTTTAATATTTTATAAAATTCAGCAGGACTCCTCTGTAGTGGGGGTACTCTGTGCATCACACGAACAGACTCATGTTTGATGCAGGCTAAGTCTGTTGAAGGACCTCTGAGTGGCAGCATGACCCTCTGGCATATTAGCCACTCCTCCCACTTTGGTGTCATCAGCAAACCTACAGAAGGTGCTCTGCCCAATCATCCAGTTCATTAATCAAGATGCTAAATGGGAATGGACCCAGTTTTGATCACTGGAGTACATCATTAGTTACTGACCTCCAACCAGACTTTGTACCTCTATCACCACACTCCAGTCCCAAAGGTTCAGCCAGTTTTCAATACACCTATTGTCTCCTTATCCAGTATATACATCAACATTTGCTCCAGGAGGATCTTATTTGAAACAGTGCCAGAGGTAGGAAGTACTGAAATACAGGTAGACAATATCCCCTGCTCTCCCCTCATCTATCAGGCTGGTCATTTCATTGTAGAAGTTTATCAAGCATGACTTTCTCTTGGTGAAGCTATGCTGACCGGTCCTGATGATCTCTTTGTCCTTGCTGTGACTGGAAATGGTTTCCAGAATTAGCTGACCACCTTTCCAGACATGCTTTATTCCTCATACTGTGTGGACTAGTTTACAGGCATTGTAGAGGCACTCCAGCATGCTCTGTTCCTGGAGAAAGGTTGGGGAATTTTTTCATAACTGCTTTGTAGGCCCTGAGCTTTCAAGTGCTCAAGATGATCCCATCTAAGGCCTATTTTGAGGATTTTACCTCTTCATGTCAGGTCAGTGATGGTACGTAGGTAAATAGGTAAAAGCACAAAAAGGTCTATTCTCCATTTCTGTGTTTGAGCCATAAGCTACTCTTAGGACTAAATGCAGAGGCAACAAAATGTTTTTTGTTAGTTGTAACAGCACAGAAAAACTCTAAGTTGTCAATGCAGACTGAAGCCAGAAGTTATTGAGAGGCCTCTCACTATGCCTTTACACAAGTGACATAGTGTCGAAACATTCCTGTACATCTGACATTTTGGAGAGGAGGTAAAGCTGCAAGAACTGTGCCTAGAGCCACACAAGTGTCAACACAGATGCAAACCAAATACAAACTAAGCCTCAGAGCCAAGTAGTTGTTAACAGATATCGTTTGAACTTCAGCACATGCTTGTCTGAAGGCAAGTGTGTTCTGAATGAATTCATCTCAAGTCTCGTGAAATTTAGCAAGTGATAGGCAAAAACATATTTTATAGCCTACATAGGAATTATAAAGAAGCATAAACTCAGTCATCTTTTATTGATATTTGCCACAGATAACTGCCTAGATCTAGGTAAAGAGTGCAGATTAAATGTTCTGTTTCTTAAAGCATTCTTAAATGTCACTAGCAGACATTTTGTTAAGATTCTTGACACCAGAGATTTTTAACTATAGTACATTAATGTGCCAATTGGTCTTTCCTGTGAATTGTAGATATCAGTTCAGGAAGAGAGCTGAAAGTACATGTTCTGCAAGCAAGACATAATGAATGACTTTTGTGATTGCAAGGAGGGAACAAACACTGACATCCTGGAACAATTGTGTAATGTCCACACAAATGTATTTAACTAGGATGAACAACTTCTTCTCTCAACACATCTAGAAATACATTTAAAAAAAAAAAAAAGAAGTAATTTTTTACAGTTCTGTTACATAGAGAGAAGGTCATGTTCATTTCCTCCATGTTCCTGTTAGGAGGTGGTCTAGAAATGTACATTAGTACTTAAATTTTCACTTAATTTCTGTATTGGGGAGTCACAGGATGCTCACTAGTCCTGCTTAAAATGACCTTTTTGCTGTGAATTGAGATAATCAAATTTAGGTCATCACAAATTTAGTCAGTGGACAAGTATACCTTTGCGATTTCTCTTGATTCAAAAACTTTTCACTATAACTCTTGATATCATTGATGTTTTTCTTATTATAATTTTAAGGGATGTGAAGCTCAATACTTAAAAATCCTGGATTTCTGTTGAACACTTAGGTAATTTTCTTTAGAAATAACGGCCACCTCCTTTTCACCTCAGACTTTTATCAGTATTCCTTTCAGAAGACTGATACGCCATCCCACTGGGAACTTACGTCATGTCAAACAGAAGGAACATATTTTCCTTAAAAAGTATTTGTCCACTCACAGTAAGTCCAAGGAGAGTTTGTTCCATTTTTATTTTTTTAATCTAACTAATACTAGTTAAAAGGTCTGCCTCTCTGTTCTCCATGATAGATGTGTGCATTACTACTTTTACCAATTTCTGCACTATTTTTTCCTTCTAGCTCCTGGTAGAATCCTTCCATCTAAATAACAGAAAACAACTAACCCACCATTTTCTTGTGAGCAACAAAGTCACCACAGAAAAATCTGGCAATTTGTCACACTCTTCTGACTGTCTGGCTATTTCAGCTGTAACTCGCAAGTCTGCCTCTCCCTTAAATTTGACTTTTATTGCTATTTTCATGACTGAGATCTTTGCTAAATTGCACAGAAAATCCTGAAAAGCTTTTAAGTACCTTTGTTCCTTCTCTCAATAGACACCACATGTAATAAAGACTAACACTGTTGTTCTTCCCATCTGTTGGTTGTTGTTGCTTGTCTCAAGGGTTATCTTGTCATAATGGTGTTTGAGAGATGGATTTGCTCCGGGATACATGCACTGACAGTCCCCCATTAAAATCAACTTGGCAAAGTATTGTGCAAGTTTAGCAGTCCAGATTGGTTCACTGTCTTCATTTTCCCCTGTGAAAACCATCTTTCCCACATGAGTACTACCAGGCTGTGACAAAAATCACTTAATCTTCTCTTGAATGAACATACCGAACACTGTAATACACGCATTCCAGATTTGACATTATCTGTTGCTGTCCTCTGAAAGTATTTCTCCTTCCCAGACCTTTCCTGAAATAGCCACAACAGAACTAGAGGAAACAGTTCAGTAATACTGTTTGGCTCTGGTTAATATTGTGCTAAAGATAAGTTTTCATCTTGGCCCTCCATCTGAGATAATACACTTTTAGCTACAGCATAAGACTAAGTTTATGTTCAAATGATTACCAAGACCTGAAACTGTTTCATCATTTCTTACATCAGAATTCTTCTGTTCAAATCCCTCCTGTTTCCCAAGTGCCACTGCAACATGATGATGGTCATCTAACCGAGTTTCCTAGTATAGATGAAAAATGGCAAGGTAAATGCATTTTCTTTATTCTGTTTCCAGCAAAGACTATATAAATCTTCATAATACAGTTCAGAACAGCAGAACATAATTTAAAATACTTTAAGATAATGACATTCAAAAAGCAATAGTAGCCTTTAATGGTTTTGTTGGAGAGCTCAATGATGCGGACACATTAAAAAGCCAGCAGGACTGATCTGGTTACGATAGGTTACTATCACTGCACCCATATGTAGATATTTATATTCAAGTTTGTGACCTTAGCATTCTTTTACCAGTCCCTTCTAAGTTCCAAACCATATAACCCATCTTAATTATCCGTTTTCCAATGAGATGAATTGTGAACTTCCAGAAGGTATTCTGAAATACACAATATAAGTGTAAACTTAAACCAGTGACTCTCTTACTATTGGCTTCAGAGAGCAGGTAAGAGCACACCTTTCAATTCCTGACACAGCAGTCTGAGTACTGCTATGTGTAAATATGAATCAGTTTTTCTCAACATTTTAAAATATATAACTATATATTTAATGATGAAATTTTTACCTATTTTATAGTTTTGTTCAAAAGTGTTTTCATCTACATAGGCAGATAATTCATACCAAACAAATAATTTTGGTAAAAAAAAAAAAAAATCCTCAAAAACACTTTTATATACTGTTTTTGAATAATGCTTATTCTATAGTCGTCATAATTCTAATGACTTTTTTAAAAATACGTAAGGCGAGGAAATAACATTTTCCTTGCATCTTTATCCAAAGTTTCCACATAATTTTTGCAGAGACTTCCTAAAATAGAAATCACGAATAACAAGAATTTTACCTAGAAAAGTGAACAATTTAGGTATTGCCATTGATTTGAAAGTCAGCTAATCCTTGGGATATTCTCCTGGGAGGTAAGAGTGAATCTCCAGTTTTGGTTTCCTTGGGAAACATTCTAACTGCACTGTATTATAAAGTCAAGCAATCAACATGATGTCCTGCTATTTCCTCTGACACGTTGCTGGCTGCCTTGTTTTCTTCCCCTTTTGGGGAATGGTGTCAGTCTGCATTAGGCTTCTCTACAGTTCATCACTATATAGAATTTTCAAATATTTCAGTTGCCAGGATACCAGTTTTTTGATTCCCGAACAGCTATATATATGTATAAATATATAAAGTGCCAAGATCCTCAGCTCCAATCGACTCAATGCAGCTCAGCCAAGACAACAGCTGCTCCAGTCATGTGTAGCAGCAGTACAACTGCAAAGTTGGGAGACTGTTCTGGCAAATGTGGGTGCCTTGGCAGAGGTGCTGGTGAGGAATTAGAACTGTGTTTTCACTTGGATCTCTTCAGCACCAAAACTGTGCCCATTTGACAGCTTTAGCAGTGAACTTTGCAACCCTCACCTCCTTAAAAGCTCCTTAAAAACATCAAGCTCATGTTGTTTTACCTTTCTACAAAGGGCTAGTTAGAAAATGACTATTTCAATTCTGTCTAGATTAGGAAAAATATTTAATGATCATAAAAAACATTAACAAATGTACAGCATGAGCAGTATTTCTCAGGACTGTGAGAGCTACAGATGTATTTACTATTAAGCATTTTACTGGGTTTTCCATTCCTTTATTAGAGAACAAAATTGAAAATAAGTCAAGCATAAAGAATGGTACCTCAGAGGTTTGATGAAACAACAATTTGTATACAGCATGCACATTTCTATAACTACATCAAAAATAAAAAAGACTATGAAAATTAAGTGCTGGATCAGGCGATGCTAAACCATTTCTATAGTTCTGGGGTGACAGTGGTTTGTATTTATCTAGATGGAAAAATTACTACGTCTAGTTTCTTTATCACTTCATTTCTCCTCTTTCAGAACAGAGGACATGCTATAGCACATTCAACTTTAAGTTAAATGCACAGAATTCTCCTTTTGTGAAATCAACTTACACATTACTTCGTACTTGTGCAACTGAAAACATATTATAGATAGTATGTCACATATTGTTAATAAAATAATGTTTTGTCAGTTCAAAGCTGCATTTAACACACAGTGGCTCTTTAGACAGACCACTCCCTGAAGAGACCCTGCTCAATGAACAATGAATTCAAAAGGATCCAGTTCATTTATTTCATATACCGTCTGTGGTCACAAAAGATTTCCCATCATCTTTCAATGAAACATAACGAACTTTGCCCTTCATCTATCTTTGCTGTTTCAGAGAAATGTAAATCTAAACGAAATACAGAAAGGAAGTTCTTTCCTGGCCCCTACTAGTGGCCAGCATAAACCTTAAGGTATGGAGTTAATGAAACATACTGAAACTATATAAAACAGTAGATTAGCTTGATTCCCTGGAGATATCACTACACTAGCTTATAAATTAGTATCTTAAATGGAAATAGATGAGTAAACAAAAAGAGGACAATCACACAGAATTCCTCTGAGGTAGAGAGTTTGGTTTTTTAAGATTCCTCTCTATAAACCTGAAAACATATAAAGGACAAAAATTTCCTTTTCACTGCAAAGAACAAAAGTATTACTAGAACTGTTCAAGCTACAGGCACACCAAGACTTATAATGATCTCATTTCAAAGACTCTGTAGAATGATGTGTCTGGGATTCGAATCATTATGAATTCACTCAAGAACAGACAGCTTATGAGGAAACTTCCCAGACAGAAGAATTGATTGCTGTGTGAATCCAGTTAGATTAACTAGTTCTAGAAATAAAAGTTTCTGTTCCTATTTATTCCTGACAATGCGACAGGATTAGTTTCTTCTCTTACTGAAGATGAAGGATGTCAACTACAGTTGCACACCAGCAAGTACTAAATATGCTTCAAATCGGCCCAGGTAATCTCTCTTTGAAATTCATGTTCTGGAAGTTATGTATTTGCATATGAACAAACCAAACAATTATTTGTGCAGCAGCAGTGATGCCAAATGATTCTTAATCCCAGAGCAAAGTTTAGGATAAATCGTGCTTCCTTTATAAACCAGTTATATCCAAAATTAAGGTAGGTACCAAAACAGAAATGTCTTGTATCTCATTTAAGAGTCTTCAAGATAGATTCCAGAAAAAGTTCTCCAGCCATTCTTCCTTAACAACTGTACACAACTGGGACCATTAAAGTCATGAATACATTTAACATTTTGCAAATCAGTAATTAGAATTTTTTTTTTCATAGAATGGCTAATATTGGAAGGGACCTTAAAGATCTTCTACTTCCAATCCCCTGCTGTGGGGATGGACACCTTCCACTAGACTAGGTTGCTCAGAGTTCCATCCAACCTGACCTTGAACACTTCCAGGGATGGGACATCCACAAATCCTCTGAGTAACCTGTTCCTGTGTTAATACATGTTTCCACATACAAGACACACACACACACGTGTGTGCATATAAATTATGTTTATCTCTTTAAATTATAAAATTGTCATAATTGTTTTCAATATTTTTTTTTCATTTTTACTAAAATTAACTACTACTTCACTCTTGCTGTAGTTTAACCTAGCAGGCAGCAAATACCATACAGCATCCTCACTGGCAGGGCACTATGAGAAGCTGAAGAGTTCCTTGTTTAGTGTTTCAGTGTGTTATCAACACTGCACTTGTCCTAAATTCAATACTCAGCACTATGTCAGCTACTAGGAAGAAAAATTACTCTATCCAAGATGAATCCAGGAAAATTCTCCAAGTTATTTTCTTCAAAGGAAGTAAATGGAGCATATAGAATTACCCATAATCATCATCATAATTACTCCATCCTAAATTAACATTATGACATAAATACTGTTATCACTCTTCACTGGGATAGTTATCTTTTAATTATTACTAAACAAATTCACCTTTTTAAAATGGGGAAGTGTGCATGTCTACATGAATAAAGCATATTTAATATACATGGCAGACATATATTAAAATTAATTTGATGCTTTTAAATGAAATTTTTTCTCCTACTCCTTCCAAAACAGTTGAAGGGAATCTGAGTGGCAATCTCTAAAGAACTGTGTGAAAACAAGTGCCTGAAGCTATATCAAGATCAAACAAGAGGCTGTTTCTCAGCTATTGCCTTCCATGCAAGCTCAAAAATATATGAGTAAAGGAGGGGAAAGATACTTAGAGCAAAACTAAACCCTTGATAAAGGGATCACAAACAGTAAAGTACAGAACAAAGCAGTTCATTTGGTACTTACAATGAAATAAGAGAAGTCTTTTTTTAAATGTTCGCAGAAAATTCTATCTCGAGTATGAATTAGTTTTGCTCTGACTGTGAACAGTTACAGGGTGTCTGAACAGTGTCAATTTTGATTTATTCTGATTCATCAGTATTTCTCTTGACCTTTTAGTCATGGCCAGTACAAGGTGGTGGATCTTTTTCTAGTCTTTATGCATTTAATTTGCCTTTTTCACATTACATGGTACTTTCGGAAGGCGATTTCAGAATATTTGGTGTAATTTAAATGGACAAAATTCCCTTTGTTTCTTCTGGTTTTGGTAAATTAGATTCTCTAAAACTGAAATAAGGCAAACCAAAACATGTGATAATTGAACTTTAAAGAGTGCCTTGCTTCTTTGATCATCTATCATAAAGATTAGGCAAAAGCAAGTTTTTTCATCTATCCTCTCCCAGACACAGCAGCCACTTCAAACTCACAAAACCACATATTTTTTGTATGGACACATAGGAGTTGAAGCCACCTACTCCATTACAAACATCTAACATAAACACTAATGGGGTTGCTTAATATCTAGGCATATTCTAGACCAAATGATGAAGAACTTTAAAGTCTTAGACATTGTTCAAGAAATCAGGTCTGAATATGCTTCAGTGGACTTTCTCTACACCCTAGGATGAATTTCATAGAGTGCAAGAAACATATTCCAGGAACAGGAAAAACAGAAAGTTATTATAATGAATACATCTATGGGGTGTTTTTCCAATCACTAAAAGTACTTTAAATTGCTGCAGTTTTATAACCTAAGTTTTGATTTATATATGCTCACTGGGTTTATATAAAGGTTTGAAGTTGTAATTAAAAAAAAAAAAAAAGAAATATGCAATGCAACCATAGGGAGTTGAGACTGTTTATCACTAGGAAAAATGTACTCCTTACCTCAAATGTCCACTCCTCTTCTTTTTCTCCATCCAGAAGCATTTTTGTCTCCTTATACACCTTCCCTATTTCCAGCTGCAATGGGGACACATTAAATTCAATTCTTTGCAAGTTAAAGCCAATTCCAACTCCAATAGCCTTTAAGAAGCTTTCCTTTAAGGCCTAAAAGACACAATAAGGGTTATTTTATTCACACTGGCAGCTCTCAACTTGTTCTATAAACTATTGTGTATGACTACACATTTTAGGCAAAATAAATTTAAGACTTACACTACTGAAAATGTAAGAGTAGACTGACGCAATTAACACGAGAAAATCATTATCAGTGTTGTTAATACCCAGTCTAAGTTCCTGCACTAAAAGAAACACGAAACTGTGACTACTCAGTGGCACATACAGATATGAAACCTCCACCTTGTTCTGGTTATGTATTTAAAACCTATAGCAATAAATCCTAGAAATGTCAGCGGTATTATGGTTCTCAAAATTATTCTGATATTTTAAAAAAAAAATGACTAAGATATTAAGCCAAATTATTTTTATCTTAACATGAAATGGTATCAAGTAGCACCAGGAGACTTTAGACTGGATATTATGAAAAACTTCTTCATGGAACAGGTTTTCAAGCACTGGAACAGATATCCAGAGAAGTGGTTGAGTTCATCCCTGGAGTTCTTTAAAAGTTATTTAAAAGTTTTTAAAGGGTAGAAGTGGTCCTTAGGGATATGGTTTAGTGGTGGATTTGATATCTTTTTCAACCAAAACCATTCTATGCAACTATAAAAAGTAACTTTGTTACTATGATGAAAATAATAAATTATATAAAAAAGGCAGGTTTGCAGACTTTAAATAGGGAAAAAAATTATTACCCAGTGCCGATAAAACATATCCAGCTGCATCCATTCATTGCTCATAGACTTGATTACACCCCACTCCGTCTCAGTAAACTGTCGCTTCATGATGTGAAAGAAATTTGGAATTGAGCTACTACCTATAAATTAGAGATATTTACGGAAATTTTAATAGAGTAGTAATAATAAGGAAATTAATTACCTTGTGTTACTGCTCTAGAAAAAACTCATAAGAAAAAGAAATTATGAACAACTCTGCTCTACAACTTGAAATTATAGTGCCTCAAAGCAGAGAGTAGATGATCTTTCAGGACACAGTATTAAAAAAATAAATTTCAGTAGTAGAATTTCTGTGTTAAAAATGTGAAATGAAAGTCAAACATATTATGTATTTCCAGAATTCTCTAAAAAGCAAAGTATTTAACCAGTGTTGATTTTACATCAATTAAAAATACTATATTCAGCTACAAAAGTAGTAAAGTATATACAGTCTCTGGCATCTGACAGCTTGATGTAGTATCATTTTATAAAACAGCATGTTTTTTGTGAAAATTCATCAAGCTATTCTGCCTGCTACCCTTGGATGCTGGGACACAAAAGAAACACTTTTTTAAGCACTTGCAGAAATACAGACCTGAACAGACTAATTTCACAATAAAGAACACATTCAGGTTTTCTTACAATTTACAAATCATACCACAAGGTGTTACCTGACAAACACATCATACAAGACATGGCAGTTACATTTCAGAGATGCCCTCAATTGCATTTATGTAGTGAAGAAAACAACTTAAAACTGAAATTTTGTTGACAGTTGCAGTAGTCAGCTAATGGAATGATCCACAACAACTTAAGAAGAGAACTAATTTTTCGCTCTGGAGCAAATGATAAAATCAAACACAATGTTAAGTATGCTATGATAAAATACTGAGACAAATGCCATATTCATCTACTTACACAATCCCACTTCCGTGAAACAATGAAAAATCACCAAAAAAAAGCTGAACTAGGAGAAAGGCATGTTCTTTCATCTCTCTGTGTTTATACGGCCCGTTTTGCCATCAAATAACTGGGTTAATACCTACTCCAATCAATCCATTTCCCCCCCCCTCCCTCCGCCTTTCTCTTTTCTGGAATATTAATGCAACAGTGGTGAGCCTCCAGCCTCTTCTGGTGATTCAAACTACAAAACATTCCAGAATGTCCTGGTGTACCCTTTCTCCTCCACCATTTTCAGAGTTCTGCTTTCAATAACCCAGGGCTATTCACACTACCAGAGAAAACCATCCAGGACTATCCACACCACCTTCAGCACTATCCACACCACCTTCAGCACTCAGAGGGATATAGAGGTTCCTGTGTCATCAGTTCTGCCATCCACACTTTGTTATACATGGTGAATACACTTGATACTTGAACTGTTTAGTACACCAAGTGTATGTCAAATCCACATGCTACTGCTTTTCTCCATCCCCCTCATTATTTGCACTTTTTTTGTCTTAGGTTTCTTCAGCTGTTCAGCTACCTTCCTGGACACTTCTGTGCAGATTTACAGAGTATCTTCCCCTCCACTCCAGCCATCTGTCACATTCCTCCTCTGAAAAGCTCAGGCACCACTTTGTCCTTAAGCACACTCCCCTCCTCAGTGCTTCTCTTCGAGGAATGGATCAGAACAGAGGATGATCTAGGACTCCTATTCTCCACAAATTACTAGCAGTACCACAGCCTGCCTAGTCCACTTCCTCATATTTGTTTCAGTATCAGAGAAAGACAGATTCACAGAAGGAAGAAAGGATTCAGAAAAGAGGAAAATTTAAGTTGAAAAGGACGTTTGGTGTTCACCTATTCCAACCTTCTATTGAAAAACAGAGCCTTTTGCTCAGTTACCCAGAGTCCTGTCAAGCAGGGTATTTCACACCTTCTCTGGGGAACTTGTTTTACTGTTCTTATGGTGAAGAATTGTTCTATAAAGGCATAATTCCCCCTGAAGCAACCTGAGCCCATTGCCTTTTGCCCTGTTCATGCTCATGAAGACAACTATGTAAATCACCCCTACAGTTAGCTTTCTGGTATACTGTGATTAAATTCCTCCCATCAGAACTTTCCCATCTTCAGATCACATAAACACAGTTCCATCAGCATTCCTACATATGTCAAGTTCCCCAACTCTTTAGTCACCTTGGTAGCCCTCACTAAACTCCCTTCAATTTTACCATGTCTCTCATGACTTGGTAGAAATGAAGGAGACAAAACTAGAAGCAGCAGAAAGCTTCCTTTTAGATGTTATCTTTTTTGCTTTCAATTTAATAAAAAAAAGCCAACAACAAAAACAACAAAAAACCAACAAACCAAAACAAAAAAACCAACCTCAAATGTACTTGCCACAATTTACAAAAACTTTCTTTGAAAGAAGGGGAAACAACTCCCATAGAGCAATTATTTAGTTGTTTTTAAACTTGCATTTCTAAAGTACCTTCTATTTGTTAACTTGTTTCAGAAATAACCTCACTTAAAAAAATACTTCTATTTCTTGGCACAGGTAAGTAAGAGCTATTCAAAATCTACATAGCTTCCTTTCAATACAAACTGAGAAACAAACTATTTTAAAATTAAGCACAATTATCCTGCCCTCACTGATTTTAAAATACATTTTTCATTTATATATGCTTATTCACTTCTTTTCTTACCTTCACACAAACTGTTGTGGAGCCTTTTTGTTTGACAGATGTAATATTTTGAAAGCATTTTTCTAGTCTACTGTAAGTTTCACACTTGAGCAGGTATGCTCTGAATACTAGAAGCAGTCTCTAGTAAATTTAACCAAAATACACTACAGCTTCCTTTCATAGTATCCAATTAACCAATAACAACTTGTCCCAGTATCTGACTGCCTAAGAAATACAAACCTATACATTCATTTGCATTAGACAAAATTGACTGGATGGTTTAGTTATTCAGTGGCCTAACTTTCAAAAGCGCTGTTGCTCTGGAAAATGTTAGCACTACCTCGTTCGCATAACACTCATTAACTTGCTTTTTAAGGAACACTAGCCAACTGAGGAAAGACATATAGCAAATCTCTAACCAGCTTCTACAGTTGGTATCTAAATTAGTTTGATACTCACAAGATAAGACAGAGATTTTATTCTTGAGACCAAGTTATATTTTTACTCAATTTCTCTAATCTACAAACACTTAAGCCTCACACTCCTATCACATCAAAACGCATACCTAAAACCAAAGTAGTTCCCAGAAAAGTTAAATGTAAAATTAACACAGTTGTGAAGGCAATTTCTTACCTATTATTCCCTGTTAATAAATTTTTAAGCACATTGGATCCCTAAGAATATAAGCTGAGTAACCTTTCTAAAAATGCCTTCTATGCATTAAAAAAACCCAAGCAACAACAACAAACAGAAAAAAACCAAAAAAAACCACAAAAACAACAACAAAAACAAACAAACAACCCCCCCCCAAAAAAAACAAAAACAACAACAACAACAAAAGAAGTTTCTGCATTAATTTCAAAGCACGAAATACCCTGGAAATTTCAAGAAGAGTGAGAATGAGAAATATTGAGTGATACTGGAAAAAGAGTCCAATATTAAGCCTGGAAAGTAAACATACTACATACAGGTAAGTGTGAACATTCATATAGGTGCATACATGTGTGGATTTTGGATTTTTTGCAAGAACTGTTTACATTGGAATACATACTCGCATCTTTTCTACTGCAATGAGAACTTGGTATTATAATTTCTTTTAAAGACTAAGCAAAAACAATCTGCTTTGTATTTTCCCTTCAGAACAGCAAAACCTCAGACCAGATGAAAAAGACTAATTTTAAAAAGATGCAGAAGTGAAGAGTAACAAAACATACTTTATTCTCTAGTCCCGTTTTCAAACGTGCTTTAGAAATAGTACAGAAATACAGGGTAATATCCCCCCCGCCCCATTTTTCTACCTGCTAAAGAAGATAAAAAAGCTGCATTTGTAGGAAGACAAGAGACAATCAGAAATAAGATCCATTTAAATTATGATGTTATTAATAGTGAACATTGCTATCCATGGGGCTTATATAGAAATCTTCATATTATTTTGTTTACACTGTTACAATTAGATCTATCATAACTGCTTAGGTAATACAAACTTGTACCCAAAGCTATTAAAACCATGACATGCCTTCTCAAAAATAATGAGAAGAGTAGATGTCTGATTGTCATCACTTCAGTTTTTACAAGGTTTACAGTGTACAAATTGTCTGGGTCAGTCACAAACTAACTAGCTTACATTGCAGTCTATATCCCGAACTCTGGAAATTCAGATCTAAAAGCTACTACTGCCAGCTAATTAATGAACTAACCCCTGGGGGGAAAAAAAAAAAAAAAGCAAACAAACCCAAACCAACACTCATATCAAAAATACAATATAAAACCCCAAAAATGCTAACAGGCCTCCTCACTGCCTCAAACTGCATGGAAGAAACAGGTCAGTGAACAAGAACTAATACCTAATCAATACATATTTTACTTTCAGATGGCAAACAGGCAAAGTCGCAGTTTGACACATACTACCTAGCAAAATGAATAACTGAAGCATGAACAGATCAATCTACTTAATAACATGAATCACACAGGTTAGTTATGAATCTTGCAAACTAACAAACTCTATCAGATGAATGTTTCAAGTCCCTGACTCTTGGGCTCACAATTCTTTTGGTGTAGGACACAACCTGTAATTGATCACATTGTACTATCTCTAAAGGAAACCAAAGTAAACTGATAGAGAGAAAACATTTTTTTCTGCAACAGATGCCCAAGCCCAAGTGTTTATTAATAAAATAACTAACCCTTGTACTAACCCTTGTACAGGTGTTTAGAAACTGATAACATGGGACAAATAATTAGGTAGATAAATTACTAACTTACAAGAACCAGACAGAACGTTAACAAAGCATGTTTTTTTCAATCTACTAACTCATACAGATTTAGTGTGAATTGGAAATTGGATTTACATTCTCTGAACTCTACACTTCCTGCCAGTATCCTGCAATTCTCCCAAAAATATGTATGTTAACCATACATTCTCGTCAGGAACTATTGACATGTATTAGCTTGACGTCCCTCAGAGAAGCAGTATTAACTTTCAAATGGCTGAAAATTTGACACTGCTTCCTCGACATTTCCCAGATTGTAAACATGAAAAGTCATAAAGAGACTGAATTAATCTGATTATGTTTGGTATTTTCTCTGCAGTTAGAATCATTAAGTCTTTTCAATATTAGAGAAACTGCTAAGGTTTCAATCACATTACTATGGTTGAGTCTACAGCAGTGATGAATGTTTAAGCAGCTGACCTGATAGTCAATGCCAAACAAAAGGAAATAAAGAGTCATGATGGCTTAGACACTCCTATCTCCACAACTTCCCTGAAGAAATAGCAGTTTTGACACAGTTATGTCTTTGATAAAAAAAAACCATGAAGAAAAGTCACAAGCTGTTAACTGGATACCTCACATCTGATCAATTCACAGACAAGTAGTGTACAGTCAGCAACAGATTTATGCTTTTTGTCAATTGTTCTGAAAAGAAAAAAATTCCATATCCTCTCAAATTTTGTTCAGACTCCAGCATACAGTCGAATGTTTGGAATAGAAAGAATATGTAAAAGTAATATATACTAGCCATTGAAGAGCCTATGGACCTAAACACACCTGGGTGAAAGCTCATGGTTTTAGCTTGCTTCTGAGTAGAGAAAATAAAAGTATTGAAAATACACAGGGTCTTAATCACTAAGATTATTTAGAAACCCCAAATTCTTTTAGTGAAATGTACTTACAACTAAACAGTAATAGCAAAAATAATAATGAGCAATAATATTATAAGAAACCCATTCTTAATTTGCCTTTGTCCATGGTTATACCTTTACCTGCTTAAGAGCTATTCAAAGCTTGTGGAGCTCTGGGTAGCCAGAATATTTCAGCTAAATCACCCCATGAAAATGGCATTTAATCGGTTTTCCATTACAGAACATATCAAACAGTTAAAGCAATCATTCTGTTGTCAGAACAGCAGGAACTCTACTTCCTTCCAACACTTGCAATGCATCACACTAAAAATAAACACAAAATCCCAAAATCTAAATAAAAATAAAAATGCACTTTCTTTTATAAAACAAGTTGTAAGGACCCAACTACAGATGTAAATGGAAAAGTCAAAAAAGTCAAACATGCTGAGATCTCTTTAAAAGATACAGACATTTAGGAACATAACGTGATTTAATGGAGCTAGATCTCCTGATACTCCTTCAAAGGTAATAAAACATTGCTAATGCAATAGCTCACACATATAAAATACGTCTGAGCATCTAAAACCTTTCACTACAGTAGTACTACCTAACAACCAGCTCTCTGAGACATTACATTTTGACATAACATATTAGAGGGCCTTTCTACACATTCAGAAAGATTATACTGACTGAAACCTTGGCTTAAAAATTAACATTTTAAAGAAAACCTACCATCTTTACTATTCCAAGAAAACAGACAAGGAAGGGAAAAAAAAAAAAAAAGGCTTTAATCACAGTATCTAATTTTCCTTTCCGTTTATCAAGCAGGAAAAGGTAAGTATTTCAGTGAAAGTGTAATTGTAGGGAGAGTAGTCACATCTTTAAAACCCAGTACCACTGCAGTACATGGAGGTGCACTGGAATCCATTTGGTACTTGGTATATAAAATGGTATACTGGACAAGATAGAGAGGGGGAAAGCCAATTCTTGGTACCTAAGTCACCTTCCACATAAATCTGACCACCTGATTCATACCTTCTGATACCTCCTTGATCTGACTAATGTAGTTTGTTCCCCTCCTGGGAAGGCTCTGCAACCTTAGAAAGCACAAGCCGATTCAAACTGAGCTGGTTTCTCTGAAAGAATCTGATGAGAAATCTTTTTTAAGTTTCGTGTTTGGTGTTAGTATGGAGACACACACATACACATATTCTAAGACTATGCCCTTCCACATCATGATATCCCACTGCAGTTGTGAACCCACTGAACAACAGAGTTCCTTGTAAGGCAGAAGTCAGAACATTGCACAGAAGCCTGTCCCAGACCATGAAACTCACAGCCAGGAACAGTAAAAATGTCTCCTATCATTTTCGCATTTAAAACTTTTCCATCTCTGTTTGTATACCAGCCTTTCCCCATTTCCCCCTTTGAAACAAAGTCCAAAAAAAACCCCAAGATGACAGAAGAAGTATTAGTGTTTTAAATTTGGGAATCAATCAGTAACAGTGAAAGTAATCACGTAAGAACATTCTTTTAAAAAAAAAAAAATGGAAAATCAAAAAAACAAAACAAAACCCTGAAACCTTATAAAGGCATTTGTTTGGCTTACCAGCACCTGAAAGACTGTTTGCCCCACTTGACAGCTAAAATCCACCATGTTTAGCTTTGTTTGGTCAACCCACCGAGAAGTGACAGCAGGCAGCTAGTCATTGGTATGTTGAGCTTCCACATCCTTCCCCCCATCAACACACAAATCAACTTCTGCCACTGCAGGAGTTGTCATTTATGCAGCCAAAAGGCTATATAGGAAAGTAGGTAGGATGAAGATAAATGTGCTGCAATATGGCAAAATCAGAGCATGATACACAGCTGAAAAACTGATAACTTCAATGGCCTGTTCACCTGTATCAGTTATATCTACTCTTGTGGACACCATACTATCTTCAGGTGTTTGTTTTGCTTTTAATAAATTGGCTTTTACTTGGGAGAAAAAAAAAAAAAAAAAAAAAGGAAGATATACATATTTAATACAAAACCAAACAAGTTTGCTGAACAAAGAGGAAAACTATACAGGGAAAGTTTTTTTCATGTCCTACAAAATTGGATTTTCCATCAAAATGCAACAGAGCACATAGCAGCCATGAGTACCCAGAATTCACAGCACCAACACAAAAAATGGCAAGAAAACAGCTACTTACAGAAGAAGCAAAAGTCTCCGGGTTCTAAATGTTCCAGAAAATCTTATTTGACAACTACAACCTGTCATCTTTCTTGAGGAAATATAAAAATATTTGCCTTGTTGAAAATCAGAATTTCTTTTAGAAATGCACTACATCAGGGAAATGCACCTAAGGCTATGTTTTACAGTTACTGAGGAAGGATGTGAAATATTTAAGATAAGTTTCTACCATTTCATAAATCAGTCTAAAAATCTCAAATTTGTCTCTAACACATTGTCTCCAAACTCTGAAACCAATATGAGCTCCAAACTCTAATACTTGCACAGTAAACATCCAAATAAGCTTTTGACTACACAGGAGAAAGATAGATGCTATTTTCCAACTCTTGAAGCAAATATATGCATCCACAAAACTGAAGCTATTGGAAACAGGCAGTGTTAGCAATAAACTCCTCAAAAAACACATTTTTAATACCTACATAGTAATTACTTAACCCCAGCCTTCATGTCACATTTTTCTGCTAGACTTTCTTAATTTGGAAAGCCAAAGCTAACTGTAATTAGTGCAGGCTGAAAAGTACTTAGTTCTGTTAAAAAAAACCCAAACTATTTAGCTGCTCATGGTGAATGTATAACTTAATTTCCCAAAAGACCAATTAAGAAATAAAATGAGATTATTGTAAATTCAGTATGCAGAAGGGAAAAAAACCCCAGTACTTACAACAAAAACACACAGACAAGCATTTTTATAGCTGTTCCTTTTTTACACAACTTATTTTTACTAAAAGCACCTGGTTTTAGTTTTTGTGCTTTTTCCTATTGTTAATTTGTCCCTTATTTTAAACATATATGCTCTCCACAGCTTAATTTTTACTGTTCTGCATTTTGATATCAGTTTATATTTTAATCCAAATGGTTTTAAGTTTTTCTATTAAAGAAAAATGCACAAAGGATTAAGATGGTTTCTTCAAGAAAAAAAACAAACCTAGTTTTCCTCAAAGAGAAGATTTAATCACAAATTTTTCTTTCATAGTTTATCAAGCATTGGTGCCTCATCAATTACAGAATGATGTAATTTCAGGTTAGAACAGTGTTAGAAATGTGACTAAATAAAGCACAATTACAAAACTGCTATATAATATGTATTCTTCAGGAGTACATTTAAGATGGCTGTTTCTTCTTCCCAGTTTCAAACAGAACAAGAACAAAGAAATGCCTCTGTTTACTCAGTGTAGGAGCATAAGACCACTATGATTCTTTAGCTCAACAAGGAAATCAGCTGTTTTAACACTCCTTCACATCTAAAAATTATGTGCTTCTGTATTTATAAATTCTGACTTCTTTAAACAATTAGAAGTAACATTTAAACAGAAACGTTCATTAATTTCTTCATCCCAAACAGTACATTTACATATCTAAAGCCGTGACATTAGCTAAGAATTTTGGTGATTATCTCTCCAAGCAAAAGATTAGATGCTGATTGCTGCTATGAGATTTACAGAAATATAACAATAAAAGCAAAAACAGTTAAAATTTTGTTTAAAGTAAAGTTAAGACAAGGACAAAAGCACTCCAAAGAACAATGCTTTGGCATTTCTTTCTAGGTTAGGAAATCCTATTGAAAAAGCTCAAAAGTAGCAATAAAAACAGCACTGAAAGTTCAAAAAATTGAATATGGCTACTATCCAAAAGACATGCCAAGGACCTTAACTATGATGTATGTGTGCCTAACTTTCAGTTTAGCTTATGACTACCAAAACAAACAGAAAAAACTGTCTGGAGAGAGAGAGAGTTTTCCTCCACTAGCTAGACTCAAGTATGGCATTTCTCTTCTTTGTGTGTGACTTAGATACTCCAATTCATGTGTAAGATATCTCTCCTCTGAAGATCCCTATCATCTTTTCCATTATCTCACCTCAATAATGAAATAATCATAACAAAAAGAGAAAAATGAGTTAAGTTCTATTTATATTCATTTCCTCAGGGAAAACTAGTTTCAAACAATCAGGTGTTTGCACATAATAGCTTACTTTCTTAAAATAGTATTTCATGAAGTATTTTTAGATCAAATTAATTTTTCTGTAAAATTCACATACAGAAAATTTACCCTTTTGTGTCTTTTAATAAGCAAGCCTAGCATAAAACTAAAATCTTAATGAGAAACACTGGTTTTATTCCCATCAAATACTTAATTTTGGAATGACAATTAAATCGGAGATATCCAGATCAAAGTAACTACAATGTGATAGGTAAGAAAGACTGCAGACTGATTATGAAAGATACAGAATGAATAGTTAATTTATTTATCTTTGCAAATCAATTTAAGCTAAAGAATTGTATTACTGAAAAGAAATTTATTTGCACAACAAGAAAGTTCTTGAACCTAAGAATCCAAACTTTTTTCAAGTGCTCCAGAAAATTTTTATTAAGCTATAATTATTTCCTAAGTCTCTGAACATATTCTACTCTGCAGAGTTTAAGGGATTGGTAAATGAACATCTCACACACCACTTAAACCATGTTGACACTTGCTGTAAAATTCTTTTCCATAAGTTAAAAATCAAATACAAGCTGAGTTTTAACACAGAAGTCAGTAGTACTGTCAGAATCCTTCTCATTTTCTTGGTGAAAGGCTTAAAATAATTTCACATGGATTAACTCTCTGTCCAAAAAATGTCCACAAATACTTACCATAACACATTTATAGTACTACAGTGTGCATGTTCCCAAATTACTTAAGAGTCCTTCTTAAACTAAAGAGATCTAAAGAGGAGAAAATAATCACTGATCAGAGTATGTCTTCAAAAACAAGTAAACTAAAAGACTGATTTAAATCTAACCTGCCAGATACTGAGAAAGCAACATCATGCTTTGATAGATTTAAAGAAGATAAATACCTAGAGAGGATATTCTCCTTTTATACCATCACTAGAGTATCTAGTTCAATACCTGAACAGAAGAAAAAAGGTGATAAACTTTTACCACCTTTAAAAAGGTGTGGGACTTCTGTAGAACTGTCTCTTATTTGCAGTGCTAGGAATAGTTTCTCTTATGGCTTGCCTTCACCTTCAAAGAAGTCTATGCCCTGTATTATTGTCATTTTACAGATTTCAATAATGAAACACAAGTAATAGGAAAAGAGGAGGTTTCCTACTGTTTGTACCTAAATCAAAAATAGATAGCATAGATTCAGTAGCGACATAAAATGTTTATGTGCAGTCATGATTTGTTACATACTAGTACACAAATAAACAGCAGATTTCTCAAAACTTTCAGCTGCAGGATACTCTCTTGTGTATCTGTACTGCAGATTTCGCATATTCACTGGTCAAACAATAAAGGAATATAAGAACTAGAATACTGGAGACCACAATCAAGATTCTGTTGGATAACACCACAAGGCAAAGCACTTTGTATTTAAACAAGTATTTGAAAAATAACCAAACAAACCTGCTGCAATTGACTTTGTACACAGGGAACACTTTGTCCTTGTACCTGTTCCAGAGAAAGAGATTTATAGCGGATTTATAGTGGACCCTTGGAAATATAATGTACTCCGCAACTGTAGAACAAGAGCGCCACTTAGTGGAACCATCAGAGAAAACAATACTCATAAAGTCGTATTCATGGAACCGCAATAAAAAAGGAGTTTCAGTTGATTCTCCTAAGACAAAAAAAAATCTTTCCCTGAAAAATTTTAGTTGAAAAGACTAGCCTTGAACTACAGTCTCTGCAATATGAGCTAAAGTTCTAACCTAAGTATTGCTTATTTGGTTGCTCACTTTCCCCACATACAATTACTAAGCCTTCCTTAGTATCATATTCCTTTTTAAAAAATACAAATTACTATTAAAGAAAGGCAAACATAGACCAGCTTTAATTCCACCATTCAGTCTTTTGCAATAACCAGCACCTTCAGAATAACCACCATTTTTCTCTCTCTGGGTAAAAACACTTAAGCCTGACTGTATCAGATCTCAAAGTAGCAGTCAGTCTTTAGACTTCAGAAATAGAGTTTAACATGTTTCATAAAACTTGTTAGCTGGACATCGACAATGTGTCTGTAAAATGTCAGCCACATTTCCAGCCGCATAAAATACCAGCAGATGCAAGGTATCACTACTTCCATGTATAAATGTTTCAATTTTTCTGTATAAATTTCAATTTTGTACTTCCCAAGAACTAAAATACAAATGTTTGAACATTTGGATTTTCACTATTTATCTGTTGAAACAGGAAACCTTTTAAAATGAGTAATAAAGGAGTCTTGCAGTAGGGCCAGTGCCAGCCCAGCAAAGCATTTCCATGGGGACTGGGTCTGGGTGTTACCTTTTTTTCACAGCAGCCTGTACCAGCACTGTGTTTTAGATCTATGCCTAAACCAGTGTTGACACCACACTGGTATCAGCAGTGTTTGAACAGCATGAAGGCCTTCTATTTAACTCTGCTCCCCAAGCAAATAGGCTGAGGGTGTGCAAGACATCGTGAGGAGGCATAGCTGGAACATGCCTTTGCTTTGCTCTGCCTGGGAGGATTATGATAAAAGCACCAGCTTCAAGCTTAATCTGGTTATTTGGGCCTTGCATTACTGCAGTCCCTGTTTGAATACAGCCTTACCCAGCAGCCACAATTCCTGTCACAAAACACAACTGCTCTGGTGTGGGGTCCTTCACAGACCTCATACGCTGATCACCATCTTTGGAGTGAGGGGCTACAGCAAGTGGAAGTAAGTCACAGGCAAGAATTTCACTTCAGATTGCAGTAAAGTTTCTGTGCGTCTTAGCTAAACATACCAATCCAAAAATATACACTTGTAGAAAAGGCAGAAAGCCACCAGAGAGTTACCCAGTCAGGGTTTATTTGAATCTCCACCTTACAACACAAAGTATTTCATAGCATATAATTCCAGGCAACTTTGAGATTGTGAAAAAAAGATTCTCTAAGAACACAAGTTACTGTCATATCTGGTTAAAACTTTGAGGAAGATTCTCAAAAACTAAAATTCCAGTAAGTCACAAATCCCAGTATGTTCCTCCTTTAACCCAGTCATGCATCAATGAACATCTGTGAACTAAATGATCCCCTCAAAACTGTATTTAAAAATATATTTTGCTACAATTCTAATTTATAATGCCAGTCCTTAAGTTCACTAATCTATACAGTCAATTCATACAAACAAATAGGTCAGTAAATACATTTTGTAAAGTTTAATCTTTTACTAGGGGCACCTCAAATGTTTCCTCCTCATGATCCCCTCTCACTAAGGATTACTGCACATTCACAGCGAACCTGTGTTCCTAATTTGCTACAGTACTGGGCCTGGTGCTGTCACATAAAATGTCCATGCTTATGGGACCAGGGAGTAACATTCGCAGTCTACAAAATTCTCGTGGGGATGGATCCAACTGTCACTAGGTGGAAAGCTGTCCCTTCTTCTACCCAAGAGATACAAAATCCATAATTAAGGTATCTGTAGATGCTGGTTCTGCCAGTTATGATAGTACAATTCATTACTTTACTTTTCCAGGGTTCTGCTTTTCTAAATGGGAAATAGATCCATACTTGTCATAACAGGAACCCAAAAATAAACAACCAGGAGCACATTTAACAATAAAAAACTCCAAACACACAATACATTCATACACTCTCTTCTATTTATATTAAATTTCTAGGACACAGATTAGTTCTTCAGGAAATATGAAAATCTTCAGTACTCAAAGACTACAGATTCTATTTTGGTCAGAATAATGCATTACCTGGTAAATTAGTCTTCATAATATCAATGCCAACTTGAAACTCAGTCTCAGCTGCAAGGACTGCATAATCTCCTTGATGAGAGACATTGAAGTTGTAATTCGAGTTGATACCAAATACGGTATTGGCAAGGAAAGGTTTTCCTTTTGATGTCCTTTGCAAGTGTACTTCATTCCAAGGTATGCACATCTTCTCTGCAATTAATTTCCGCATCAGCAGGCGACCAGCCTACGAAAGAAAATGGAACTGATTACTACAGAACTATTACGCTATGTGCAAAATGCCCACGGTTGCCAGAAAACCACAGCCTGGAAAATGTGGCTTTATTATTGCTGATACAAAGTAAGATTGTACTTTAGCCAAATAATTTAAATTTCTCCGTATTATAAAAGCCCATGTCAACAAAGTAAAAGTTCACCAGACACAAGTATCGAATACATTTATTATCACTACTAGCACAGAGACAACCCAAGACTCAAAAGCAGCCTCAGCCTGGAAGAATCACAAGAATAGTCCCTCTCCCTCTATTTACTTAGGATACTTTGTAGCACAAATAAATACTTTTTACACCACCCTGAAAAGTAAAATTGTCTCAACACCCTTCCTGTCAGTACAACCAGTCCATTACTTCAGCGCTAAATGAAATACTGAGCAGATGAAAGTGGTGGGTAACTTATTACAAGCAAATTAGCAGGTCTGTATTACTATGACATCGTGATAGATTTAAAGCTTGAACCATGTAGAACAGTTTTATCCTCTTACATATTACACTGCTGTCTTATGTGCAGTCTACCAAGGTATGCCAACTTTGTCTCCTAACTTGACAGAGATCTCGTGAAGTCTTTCAGAGTAACTACTAAGGACAGCAAACACCTCTTTTTGTTCCTCGGAGAAGCACAGCTGCACACTTAACAACACATCAAGCTCTATGCTTTGCGATGCATTTACTTCCCCAAAACGCGCCTTGTGGGGCACGTTTCCCTTCGAGGAGTCAAGACATTGGGGCAGTGCTGGATCTGCAGAGAGAGAGACGCGTCCCCGCGTACCAACGCGGCTTTGGCATCGCGGGCAAAGACAAACTGGCCGATGCGGTCCTTCTCCTCTGGCTGCACCAGCTGCGCCGCCAACAGCCACTCCCAGCGGCGGGGGCGCCAGGCCCCGCAGGGGAAGGCCCAGCGCACACTGCTCATAGCCAGGCCCGGCTCTCCGCGCCGTCCCACTGGCGCGCAACGTAGCCGAGTGTGGTGCGGTGCGCCCCGCCCAGCGCCCCAGACCCGCCCACCGCACCGCGCGGGAGCCTATTGGCGGGCGGGAGGGCCGGAGGGCCACGCCCCCAAGGCGCGACAGCCAATCCTATGTCAGAGCGCTCGCTGAATATCAGGCGACTGCGCCAGGTGCCGACCTATCAGGGGAGAGGCGGTGCCTGCGGTGGAGCTGCACCCGCGGTGCCTTCAGGGCGGGCCCGCTGACGGAGGTGGGCGGGCCCTCGTCCGGATTGACGGCACGCTGGACCACTCGGAGCGCAAGGAGCAGAGGAATGACATCTGAAGGAGCCAATCCGTTGGCGCCGCTGCGGTGGAGGGTGGGCCAGATTGGTCGGTGAGCTGCGGGTGTTGGCTGCAGGTGGGTGCGCTCTGCTCGGAGGGAACGCTCAGGGGGGCTTGGCGCTTGGCCGGCTGCGAAGCGGCGGCGGTGCCGGAGGGCGCGGCACACCGCGGTCTGCGCTGTGACAGGAGGGAGCCCCTCCGCACTGTTCCGCCCGCCCTGCCAGGATTAGTCCTCCCTTAGAATGAACGGCGGCACCGCGGGGCGCACGCGCGGGCCGCATGGGCATGCGCAATGGCGACGCTGAGGCCGCTGCCCTCCCCCGGCGGGCGGGGACGATGGCGGCCCGGGCGGGACGGTCGTGGGGATGGCGGGGCTCGGGGGTGGCCGATAACCTCGGCCGTGAGAGGGGGAACGGAGTTATCCTGTGGCTTCTGGGTGCCCCTAGCCTTGCGCAGGACAGGACGCCGTGGGGGCCGGGCGGGGTGTTGGTTCCTGGTGGCACCGTGGCCGGTTAGTGGCAGGTGATGTCCCCGGTGTCCCCGGCCCCATCGCTGCCCTCAGCACGGCCGTCCTGCTGGAGAGCCGTCCCAGCCCCTGGCAGGGCGGTGGCAGCGGGGCGGCCTGTGCCTGCCCTGGCCACGTTGCCCTCTGCTGCCCCCAAAAGAGGAGCCGATTGTCCCCTGCGTCACCCTGGCTGGGTTCTGGCTTCTGTGTGCGAACGAAAGCCTCATGTATGCCGGGCGCGTTGTTCTTCTGAGAGCAGAATGGTTGTCAGAACTGGGTTCCCATGTACCCTCAAGTTCAGGCCATCTGTAAATTCTCAAAAGGTAATAAAATCGTGTACCCATTTACAGCCCTTCTTTCCGTTACTTGCCTTAGAAATATTTGCGCTTTGACCATCCTATATTGACCGTGTACAAATGATGCAAAAGTATTTGAAATTATATCATTGCACATAATTCTTAGAATCTTTTGGTTTGTTTCTGTTGTTTAGCATTCCCAGCTCTATGTTTATGGGGGGAAAGTGCTGTTTCTACATAGACCTAAAATAAGTCTCAGTTATAACTGAGTATAGTTTGGTCTTTGCAAAATATTTTAAACACAGAAGTAACATCTGGGTGAAAAAAATGTTTCATCAAGGAATCAGTGTAATTGATTTTTTTCAAAATAGTACTCCCATTTTACTTCATGACATGGAGATGGCATAATCTGTACTATCCAAAGTAGAGACGAAGTTGCCAACAGAAGAGGATTTAGCACAGTCAAGAGGAAAACCTAAGGAAAATGTTATTCACCATAACTGTAGCTTATGTTTCAGGCATTGTATTGTGCACACTGTGATGAGGAGATTGTGGCTGTAGCTATATTTAACTACTGATAGGTGATATTACTAACAGAATGTGAATCTTACCTAGTTCCAAAAAACCCTGCGAGTTTCATTAATAGGTTTGACTTGTCCATGCTGTCTACTTAGAGAAATTTAAATATGTAGTAGTTTTTTCCCTAGTGGATTTATTGATTTTCTTTCAAAATAAGCTTTATTGGTAAACACAAAATGAAGCTCAAGATGCATTGTATTATATGTTATATAATTACATATGTATAATTATGGATCTAAATATAATTATGGATCTATTGACTAAAAACTCACATTTTTGCTATAAGTAAAACATGATAATAAACTATGATAAATTATTCTATGCTCAATGTGGCACATATGTTTTGAAGAATACATATATTTTAATCACATGCAAAATTGATAGACTTCAGGAGCTATTAAAAGCAGTAATTTTCCAGAATTTGCAGTTATCATTTTTGCCAGAATTAGAAGTACAGCATGGCATGTTAATCCCATTTTTTTCCTGAAAATTAAAATTACAATTCTTGATCTTTTTTAGCTAAGAAAATAATTTACAAAGGAACTTGATGAATTTGAGAAAACTAGCTTTTAGCTCTTCTCAGTGATTACTGCTTTGCCTTAGTGGATTCATGTGTTTGTGAGAGAACATGCATTTAATGATCACTGCCTGTAGAGTGGGAGTCTTCCACTTTTGGAATGCTTCCAGGAATCAGTGCAATTTCATTACTTCCTACTGCTAACTGCTGGGGTTTTTTCCATGTTGTTTTTTTTCCCAATCACTTCTAAAGAACACAAAGCTTTAAAGTCTCTGTGTTACATTTCAGTCTGAGAACACTACCTCAACATGTATTATTGATAAATGCCACTTTTGTGGATTAAATGTCTCAGAATGTTACATGCTTTCTTTTCTTTTTTCGTCTAAAAATGATTGACCGAATATTATTTTTCTTTGAAGTTTAGTTATTTACGAAAAAGCTGTGAGACTGGGTAGCATTGAAATTTCCAGACAATAACCTGTAATTCTAGTATTTTCAATATTAGATAATCAAAACATTATGCAATATAAAAGTACAGAACTTTTAACTCAGTATTTATAGTTTAGTTTCATTTTAACCCACTGTTTTCTTTTTAGTCAGCAATTAGAAGTGTCACCAAATCCTTCAGGTATCTGTTCCACTCATACTCATCTTGGTGAATGTTAAAGTAGATGTGTAGTGCAGAGTGGTGTCTAAAATTTGTTTCTCCCCTTTTGAATGGAGAAGGAGAGAAAATAGCAAATCATCTTAATGGTTATATAGTAGACTTAATAATAGAATACTTATTTTTTATTACTAGATTTAAAATGCTGATCTTGACCTTTTCAAAACATAAATTAATGTACAGTTAAATTTTGTATGAAAAGAAATCTTTAACTCCTCTAGATAAATGTATACAATTTCTTCATCTTCATTGCTCTTAATTCTTATTTCATATGTACATAAATGATCCTATAAAATATCAGCTCTTAAATTTCTCTTTTTTCAAATCCTGCTCTCCAGTAAGACATACTATTCAAGTTGGGAGAAGGCCAAGTGACAAATGTAATGTTCCATTGAAGAACAATTTATTTCTCATAAGATGCTTGCTGAGAAGTATTAAGAAGTAATTTTTTTTAATTGGTGAGTGTTGTGGCACAGCTGTATTGTGATGTCAGGTAAAGCAGATAGATGGTTTTACAATTGTTTGTAAATACTGAAGTACAGAATAAAGATTGAGTTTAGACTGTTTTTGCTGGCTGTGTTGTTAGAGGAGAGGACATCTACACACAGAATGTTATTTGTACTTTCTGAGTGACTACACACCTCATGTAAGGTTAGTGTCCTACGTGCTGGCAACAGTGTCGAGCTTCAGTCCCATTACAAGGGTTTAGTCATGTTTACTGTCAGGCAGGCACCACCGTAATGTGCTTTTTCTGACAAGGTGCTAACTTACCTATATGTGATACTTATGTATGCTCAATACTATGATAAAAACTATCCTCTAGGCTTTTAAAAAATCCCTCATAGTTATATATATATAAGCTTACTGGTATCAAGTGGTCTAACAGACTGATCTAAGTGTTTTCCAGTGTTTTTCGGGGTGTTTGTGCTCCATTCTTATTATACACATTCTCTGTTTTAAAAAAAACCATTTTGTTAGTTATTCACTAAGAATTAATTGCATATCTTCCACCATTCTCGACTTCATTAGCACATTTAAACTTCTGTAACCATTTTCTCTATCAGTTGTAGCAGCTAAAACTATGATGATTGTTGGTTTAGCAAAATCTTTTGAGCAAAAGTGTTTATGAATATATGTACATTATGTGAGTGTCTTGTGATCAGAACCTTCACAAACAAAAGTTCATCTCTGCTCAAAGTTCACAGTTCTGTTTGTTTTGCTCCTTCAAATCTGGTGGAATGGGTGTGAACACCACTTTTAGGAGGCGTATTGCAGTGGTGATGATTTTAGTGTATGGTTGTTGAGATATTCTTAAAATGTCTGTCCCTGGATGCTTTTGGCCTGCTATATGAGTTTAACAACATCCTGTGTTTACAGTCTTTTAGTGTAGTCTAGGATTGAATATATATCCAGGTTATTAAATTGATACTCAAAAGGGCATCTGGACTTTCCAAAGGAAAAGCGTAAGCAAATAAACAACTCATTTCAACTTCTATGTACAGAATTATAAGAACATTTTAAGATGGATTGTTGATGGTGCCAACTAAAAGCATATCATCATAAATATGTCATTAACCTATCTTTGGAAAGGGACCATTGGTAATGGTGAAGTAGAACAATTCCTCTATAAATTCAGTGAGTGATTTTGGCACCTGTTTGCTTGGTATTAAGGTCAGCTGAACATCTTCTTGTAGCTTTTTACCAATAGATTAGATAGGACTAAGAGGAAAGCACTTCTCAGTGTGGTTACCTGGCATCTGGGTCAATGAGCTCATTATGTTCTAGACTGCTCCATCCCTTATCATCTTTGGGAAAGGACAGTGGTAAACCAGGCAAGGAGTTGGAACTAGATGAACTTTAAGGCCTCTTCCAACCTGAAGCATTTTGTAATTCTAAAACAGAAGGGTCTTGTAAAGAGCAGAACTAATGGGGTCTGGGTCCTTTTTAGTGGATTTTGTGACAGACCATAAGAATGCTTTTACTCTCAGAGCTCCCACGTGGTCCTTTATTTCATCCACAGTAGTCGCCAAAATTAGCTTGCTTTCCCCAACCTCCTTCTGCTCAGCTGCTAGAAGCTCTGTGGCCATACATAGGCTGGCCATTGCCTGATACTTAGCTATCAAGCATGCAGAATGCCTTGCCCCTCAACTGTAGATCTGTACAGATAGCTTTGAGAGGTATATAGATGTCCCCCAAGCATGTATTATGTGGGATTGACCTTAATAACTGTGAAGTTTATATCAAATTTCACTGTAATGGCCAACTGGCCCATTGTTTGAGGTGACTTTCAAGCCAAAAAAAACCCAAAAACCAAGCAAAAAACCCACCCAAAAAACCCAGGGCAAGTTCATTAGCTTTGACGCAGTTCAGTTTTGGAATTGCTTTGATTTGCCTTTGGTTTTCATTTTTCTGTTGTTTTAGAAAACTAGGCTAGTAGCTAATGCATTTGGGAGCACAAGATGTGTAAACATCTGGCGTGTGGGCAGGGGACTTTTGTCAAGTGGTATGTGCTTGGGTCACATGCGGCAGTGCTCAGGGGTCTGATGTGTCATGCTATAGGAGATGCTGGAAGGCTGCTTGCTCTGTGGCACACAGCCATGTGCTAGGAAACAAAAGTAGGAGATCCCAACTCTAATGAACCATCTACTGAAGTTTGGTTCTTGGTAAACCACATAAAAAGAGGCTTTGTAATTGGAACCCTGTGGGAGTTAATGGAGCAAATGAAAGGAGGCTTGTAGCCCAGGTTTCCTGAAGTGCAGACCTGTGCAACATATGTCTGCACCCCCTATGTTTTCTACCCTTTTGTCAGTAACTTGATCAAATATTTATTAAAAAAACCCTACTGATTAATTCATATGGCTTTGTAGAAGAAAGTATGAAATAATTTAAATGCTAGTTGGCCTTGTTTAACGTACCAAGTTTTAGCTGAATTGTTAAGATAGTTTGGAGGGCTCTGAAACCATCAACAGATACAGTAAAGTGGTAAATTAGTACCAAAATAAATAAATTAGGAATCAGCTACAAGAGAGATGAAAATTCAATTTTTTAATATTTATTTCCTTAATGAAGGGGAGGGTGAATTAGGTTAAATTGTAGCACAGTGTTCATAATTACATTCCTTAATGATGGACAAAAACATTAAGGATGCACTACTGAATTTTGCTTTTAATAAAGCAATCAGACACTGCTATTACAGATTGGGATTAGGATGCACTAGATGACCTGCAAACTGGAGTAATGAGACAGTGATGAGATCTTAACCATAATGCTATACAAAAAAGTCTGATATCAGTCAAAGAAATTTAAGATCAAACTGGAGTGGATGAAGAGAAAACTCCAAGAAATAGTAAGGAAAAATAAAAACTCACTCTTATAAATGGACCTTGGAAAGATAGGCAATTATTCATTGTAATGAAAGTTGGGAGAGGATATCAACACTCAATAATTAAGAGTGAAAAAATATACAACAGAAAATTAAGTCAAATTACAATTTAACAGGAGAACAAATTGTAAGCATTAATAAAATGATGGTGTAATTTAGAAGTTTGCAGTCTTGACATCAATGTACTGGTGTAATCTTTTTGTGGTAATAGTGTGAAAAAATTTTTCTGAAACATAGATTGATTTTATGAAAGGATCATATGTCTTTGCCTGAAAGAGCAGAGATGGCCTTGATGACAGTCGATGTTTCCATGTTCATTATACAAAGATGAATATTACTGGATTGATAATTTTACCTACAGAAAAAAAGTGTAGGTTGGAGCTTGCTATAGAAATTACATATAAAAGAGGAAAGATGTCTACTATACTCAGTTCCAGAATTTTGTGAAAACATTTACAATTCTTTAGAAGAAATGTTACTTTACATGATGCTAAATAAACTTTGAAATTCACTTATTTTTTAAAAAAAGTTTCATTCAAATGTGGGAAACTAATTAAGTGAAACAATTCTGCTTTTGAAGATTCAGTCTTTTGAGGAACAGAATTTTAAGTTCATAAGAAAAGGGTATTTAGAGAATTCTGATACACAAAAAAGCTTTATGATTTATGGAAATTGCGGTTTATGAGGCCATACATTATCAGAATAAATGGTGGTCTTGTTCTTCTGTATTTTCCTAGTTCCTCAGGCTTAGAATGGAAAGAGTTGAATACGTGAAATTGTCTGGCCATGGGAAGGAGAAGATGCCTGCTGCAAGGGTGCCAGTGCTGGCAGCAAGATCACTGGATCTCTTCTATTCCAGGAGACATGGAGATCTTTTTGTGGCTGGAGCTACCTGACTAGATAAAGTATAGATCAGTCTGCTGTGAAAGTAACTCCCATGAAGAAGACTGCTTGATGCTTTAGTTTGCTCCGAATGTATCATGTTATCAGATAAGCCTTTTCATGAAATTAAAACCCAAACCCAGTATTTTTCTGGTTTCTGGGTTTGGCATGGAATTATTTATCTCCTTGTCAATTCAAGTGAACCATCATCTGTTGCTAATTTTTAGTTGGAATTGTGGAAGCAAAATCCTGAAATAAAAAATAAATAAAAAACCCCAAGCCAAAACAAACCCAAAAAAACAACTTGAAATGTTTCTTCAGGGTTTAAAGTAGGCAGTCTTGACTCAGATTTGCAATAAGGGCAGTTTATGCATCTGCAGCATATAAACAGCTCTTTAAATGGGTAAATAAAATATACTCATGTTTAAACCTTCTTTGTGTTGAAAAAGTGGAGTAAAATATTTTCAATGTAAAAAAACAGTTGAGGCCAACTTACCATAGAAAAAAAATGCACTTCAGTATAGGGATTTTCACCAGAACCAAAACTTGGCTGCTGAAAGGGAGATTGCACTGTCTTAAATTTAAATGGGTTATGAAGCCAGTTAATTTACACCACTGTAAATGAAGCTCACACTGGGCAAACATTCAGCTTCTTAGCAAGAGTAGAGGTACAAGATAAAATCAGTTTCAATTGACTAAACACTCAAAGGTGTACTGTCACCAGACTGTCTCTAAGTGACCCAATTTGGTAAGCTCCAGCAATCCTGTGATTCAGCCAGGCTGCTGGTGTCCATTTGTATTCTGTTATTTCAGTGCAAAGCACCTCATGGGAATTCATTTAGGAAGCCGTTTAGTATCCTGTATCTCACTTCCAGTCCTAGCTGTAGAAGGATGAGCCTTTTGGAATCTAAGTAACAAAACTACGTAACAAAGTTTTCTTTTTCCATCTTCATTTTACATTAAATTTTAAGAGTTTTGGAGTTTTTGAGGGTAAGCTGAGAACTAGTCTTTCTCATAAATGACAATTAAAATTTTTGTCACACTCCTTGATATGCTTCCTGCAGACTTTACTGGAAAAATTCCTGCAGGTGAGTATTATTTGTAGAGTTGTTCATTGATATATGACAGATACTTTACTTTTCAAAATAAGCTGTGTGTTTAGATTTTACAAAGTAGAAGTATTATTATCAAATTCAATGTAAATGTCACATAACACAAATTTCTAACTGCACATAGGACTTAGAAACTAAATTCAACTTCAGGAACTTTTTTGTTTGTTTTATGGTATATTGATTTTGTTTGTTTGTTTGTGTTTGTTTTTTAATAATAAGACTGTAGAATCAATTACTTATTTTTCCATTTCAGGAATAGATTGAAGAAAACATGGCCAATCAACGGGATTATATTAGCAGACCTATTTGCAATGGGATTTCTGTTCCTGAAAATAAAATCAATGCCTTAGTGGCTGAAGGTCATGGACAACAAATTCTAAAAGTACTACAGAAGTTCAGAGAACAAAATATATTTTTTGATTTTAAAATTGTCGTGAAAGATGAAATAATTCCCTGTCATCGTTGTGTACTGGCAGCATGCAGTGATTTTTTCAGGTAAACATAATTTTGGAAAGATTTTTCAGGAAATAGATTCTGAGTTCTCTGGGAGGGAGGGAAGGAATAGAATTTAAAAAAAAAAAAAAGTTAAAAAAACATTATCACAACTTACATACGTCTGCAGAGTTTTGAGCAAAGCATTCAAACATCATTTTAAGGATACACCAGATACATCTGTTTGTATTTCCAAAGTGCCATGAGGACTTTGAGATTCAGACAGCAGTCTATACTCTGGAATATGTCTCTGCTGTTAGGCAGAACCAACACAAGTTATATATATTTAAGTCTTACCTGTTTACTGTATCAGTACTTGAAGGTCTGAAAGGATATTGTTTGACTTTATATAGGACAGTCTATGTACTTTGATACATTTATATAGTGAAACATAACAGGTTGATTAGAAATACATCCATTGAGCAATTGTGGATAAATTGTACATAGTTTTTCAAAGGGACTGGATTTTGTTTGTCTAAGATAAGTGGTTGGTATATAGAGATTGTCTTCAGAGGTATTTAAACAGATACCTTTTTTCTAAACTACAGATTTCAGCTTTTCAACATGAAATGGATCTGTGATCTTCCGGTGCTTAAAGCTGTATGTTCTTAAGGAACAGCCAGATCATTCCCATAGAGGATATTAATGAAGAAACTTGCAATTCCATGCTGAAGGTCTATTTCTGAATTCACTGTTTACTAAAAACACAGCTAAGACTGTAGCGATGAAAAAATGGGGTCCTGGAAATGAGTTGATGACCTCAAATCAGTTGCCCACACATAGGTGGCAAGTGTTATTTTCAAATGTCCTGGAACATCCCATGTTCTATGGGAGTTTGCTGTATCTGACAGAAGATAAGCTATACGTATTCTTAGAATTACTGAAAAAAAAGAAGAAATCAAATGAAATGAGCAATTTCTCCACTGTAGCAGCAGATTTGTTTTTTCCTCTGACACACAGAACTACTTCCATTTATGTCTTTACTACTTGACAGCACTGAGATGCTCTGGTAGAAAGAAAAATACGGATGAAATAGCTTTCAGTGGTAACTTTTAGAACTGAAGTTACACACATGATAACGTGTCATTTTCATTACCTATAGGCTCTTCAGATGAAAAGCTGCCAGGAAAAATCTCTCCCTTCTTCTAACAGTTGATAGTAGCAGCTATCAGATTATAAGTTGTCCTAGAATGCAAGGCCCATTTTTTACTCTCAAGGAACAAAAAGTACTTAAGTCCACTAGAGAAATTTTAAGTGGAATACCTTTTGTCTTCCTTAGCCTTAGGACCTATCTTAGTTTTGGTTTTCATGTGTAAACCCAAGATTCAGCAACATTTTGATCCTTACTTGTTAACTTTCAGAGTCAAAGCCTTTGTCCAAATTTAGTCTCCTTCTACTGGTTCAGTTGCTAGTTTACCCCATAATTAGAAATTTCTATCATAGCTCTTGCGTTAATGAGGAAAGGATTCTAAGGGTCATCATTTCCTATACAAAAAGGTTTTGGGACATAAGTGTCATATTGTAATTTTATATTCTTCTTCAGGAAGGCATTCAAGTTCCTGCTTTGCCAGATGTTCACTTTCCAAAGAGGATGCTATACACAGTAATTTTTTTTTTCTTTGGCTTCAGAAAAGGATGGGATGTTAAAAATCCCATGCTGTAGAGATTCTAATTTTATAACTGAATTATGATATAATACTTTTTTTTAATATGAATTGTCCATGATATATTAATAATCCATATTCTATAGTTAGCATCTGATGATTTATCTGAATCTTCCTCCACTATAATCTTCTGTAAAATTCAGGAGCCATTGCTAACCCAGCCTCATACTTAGGGTATGGCAAGGGATTTTGAAGCACTTACTTGCTTGAAAAACTTTAATTATTTTATTTTGCCATGTTAGATTGTGTGAAATAGTTAAATGTTATTACATGTTTAGAATAAAGTAGGTAACGTTGTAATAAAATTTCCACAAATCTACTGATCAATAGTTCATTCCACAATTTCAACCATCTTTGTATTCAGTCACAACCTACTTTCTGCAGTTTCACTGTGTCATGCAATCCTGTCAAAACCTTTTTTTTCTGACATTTGCCTGTAATCATACATCTGTCAACTGTAATGCAAGAATTAATTTTTCTTGTGGTTTTAATCTATATTCACTCCTCACATATGTTTTATTTCTGAGGAATGCACCTGTCATCTATCCTGCCATTTGCTGAGCCTGCAATTTGGAAAGTTTTTTTTTCACCTACTGTTATGTATTCACCCAGACTGCATGATCTAAATCATGGGACCTTTTTTATTATACACTTTTAAATCAGCCTTTCTTTCCTAAGCTGTTGAAACTGATGCTGTCCTGAACAATTTCACATTTTCTCTATCAATTGAGAGCTCTCACATTGAGACTTAATTGCTCTCTGTGAAAAGCCATAGAAAACACAGGTGCAGCTATCATTCTTTTAAGCCACCACTTTGAATATGTTCTTATCATCACTCCTTTGTTTTTCTTCAAACATGTCAAGTAAAGGCATTGTTCTTTCTTATTAGAGCTTACAAACTTTAGGCCTAATTTAGATCAGCCCACCTTATTACACACCCCGATTGTCCCCTTCCTCCCACATCAGTGTTCTCTGCTGTTTGCTAAATCTTTGTGTATATCTTTCTATTTTATTCACAGAGCCATGTTTGAAGTTAATATGAAAGAACGAGATGATGGCAATGTTACTATTAGCAATCTATCACCAAAGGCAGTGAAAGCTTTTCTTGATTACGCTTACACAGGAAAAACAGAGATAACAAATGATAACGTGGAAATGCTCTTCCAGCTGTCATCATTCCTTCAAGTTTCACTCCTTTCCAAAGCTTGCAGTGACTTTCTAATAAAAAGTATTGATCTTGTGAATTGCCTACAGTTGCTTTCTCTATCGGAAAGTTACGGGTCTGTCCGCTTGTTTGATCATGCACTAGATTTTGTACAGCACCACTTTTCATTGCTGCTCAGATCAAGTGATTTTTTGGAGATGAATTTTGAAATATTACAAAAGTGTCTTGAAGCTGATGAGCTAAATGTCCCTGAGGAAGAATCAGTATTGAAAGCTGTCCTCCAGTGGACCAAACACAACTTAGAAACACGGCAGAAATACTTGCCTAATTTGATTAAAAAAGTGAGACTACACCAGTTACCTGAAAAGACTTTGCAGGACTTTCTGCATTCTGAAGAACACTTACTTAAGAGTGCTAACTGCTCAGTAATAATCAATGATGCAGTTAAAAGCGTGCAAAACTTTAGTGGACTGTTTCCAGATGCACGTCCTTCAACAACAGAAAAATACATATTTGTTCATAAAACTGATGAAGATGGAGAAAACAGACATACATTCTGCTACAACATCAAAACAGATAAATGGAAAGAACTACCACATACACATATGATTGATCTGCCAGGGTCAAGTTTATCTAGCTATGGAGAAAAAATATTTATAACTGGAGGATGCAAGGGGAATTGTTATAGGACTGTCAGGCTTCATATTGCTGAACCATTTCATGATGCCACTGACCAAACCTGGTGCTACTGTCCAGTCAGCAATGAATTCTCCATAGTGTCAGCTATGAAAAAACCAAGGACAATGCACACATCTGTTGTAACCTTAAATCAGCTCTTTGTAATAGGTGGAAAGACCAGAGGAGCTCAAGAAACCCGAAGTCTTTTGGATGTAGAATCCTATAATCCTCTTTCCCAAGACTGGAAATCTGTAAGCCAATTACCGAGAGGTATCTACTATCCAGAAGCAAGTGCTTGTCAGAACATAATTTATGTCCTTGGCTCAGAAGTAGAGATTACTGATGCCTTTAATCCATCCCTTGACTGTTTCTTTAAGTATAATGCTATGACTGATCAGTGGTCTGAGCTTGTAGCAGAATTTGGGCAGTTTTTCCATGCAACTCTAATCAAAGCTGTTCCAGTGAACTGTACATTGTACATCTGTGATCTCTCCACCTACAAGGTCTACAGTTTTTGTCCAGAAACCTGTGTCTGGAAAGGCGAAGGGTCTTTTGAATGCGCTGGATTTAATGCAGGGGCAGTTGGGACAGAAGACAAAATTTATATACTAGGTGGTGATTATGCTCCAGAGGAAATCACGGATGAAGTTCAAGTCTACCATAGTAGTAGGTCTGAGTGGGAAGAAGTTTCACCAATGCCAAGAGCCTTAACTGAGTTTTACTGTCAGGTCATTCAGTTTAATAAATATAGGGACCCCTGGTCACCTGTACTGACAATTTGCTCTGGATAATTTTGAAACTCCTAAGTCAAAAGAATCTATTTAAATGCACAAGTTTTAGAACAGATTTTTAAGTATTCATTTACAGATGGAGAAAAATGTACTTTTTTGTTTAAATCTTCAGTTCAAATTGTATGCTGTAGGATTGCTTTTGGAAGAGTCCATTAAAGTGTCATTCATGCTAGGCATTATACAGAAAGTATTACTTAACTAATAATTTTCAAGATTATATTACTTTCCAAAAAATAATAATCACAAGGAATTAATTGTGTAATATGTGTCATTATTTCTGTAATATTCACAGTTGTCCCAGTAGAAAAATTGCTAAATGAGAAAACTGTGATACTGTTTTCCCTCTGTAACTGAAGTTTTAAAGAAATCTACATTAGTGTCATTTTATTTAGATTTTTTTTATATTCATAAACCTGTAAGACGAATTAATTGTCAACTTTATCTTATCAGAACGACCTTAGCAAGGGCAAGAGCCAAAGTGACCTTCACAGCATCAAAACCAGGTATCTAACTTGAAGAGACTGGTAATTCCTATCATCTTACTTCAGCTCTTCCATTTTACCAGTTTTTCTCCATCCTTGTGCCTTAGTAGTAGCTTTATTTTCTGTTTCCATCCCATTAACTGTAGCAAGATAAACTTTAATAACACACTGCAGGGTGGGCAAGATTTCTACAGGATGGATGATTAATGTGATGTCTTTGCTCAGTCATGCTGTTAACTAAAGAAAAAAACACTTTAGGATGTTTCCTAACTGAAGTCTTCCATCTCTGAAGTCTCCAATGCTACCTACTAAGTAGTCACCATGCTGCTTATAGCAACAAGCTGTAAAATAAATTGTAGTTGTTGCTTTGGTTAGCTATGGGAAAAGTTTGTATCTTGTCATACATCAAAGTTACAAAAATACACTCCCATATTAAAAGTCAAAGTAAATAGTACTTCTGAGGTGAAAAATCTCTGTAGTGGTTTAAATGAATTAAAACACTTTATCTTGTACTTCATGGTAATTTTAAGTGTTAAAGTATTACATAGTGAACACTGAACAATATATTGCTTGATAAACTTTCAGGAGTCATCTATAATGTTAAAATTGTAACGGACTTTTAGTCTTAATGTAGGCATACATTGTGAAGCAGATTTGATCTCATGCTTACAAAGTTGGTCCTCTTTCTGACAGGAGGACAGTAAAATTAGCTAGGCTTCATCAATTCACTTGTGATCTTCTACAAGCTCAGAATTTTCTTTTTTTAACTAGGTATTCAAATAAGATACTGAGAGCTCTTATGTTCCTTGTAAGTATCATGTAAGCAGTAAGGGTGTCTGTCTTACGCCAGACAGAATGGTTCTGAACATCTAAGCACACCCTTTTCAAGCAGTTTAAAAATGAATAAAGTTTAGTGAGGCATCTGGAACATCTTTGATGTAACTTGAGACAACTGTGGTAAGTTCATTATCACATCACTACTGCATGTACTTTTTGCAAAACTCAAGCTCAATATTAATGCTTTAAGCTTAATACTGCCTAGAACATACTTCTGTTTTAAACAGAAACAGCGGAATTCTGTGAGTCACTCTATAATTTGTTACCAGATACCTTTATAAGTTTAGATAACATTCCTTGTAACTATTTTCATATGTATGTAAATTAAAATTATGCAGATTTGGAGAACATATTCATAGAGAAGGACCCTTCCACTCAATAATTCATTTGTATTAAGATGTGTGTCATTTCTGTAGAAGTAAATAGATGCTTCAGGCAATTTCCACATTTATTTTGCTTTTTGCATAGTGAGTCTTCAAATCACATTTTAACTACATGTAGCTAGGGAACCTCTACAATCACCTTAGGAAATGCAAATATTTTTATATTGGAACACACCTACTTTTTGTTAGTGAAAAGCAAATGTATTGAGTAATACTGAGTAGAGAGAGGAAGAATACTATTCCTGCTTACTAGGACTCTAGGAGAAAAATAAGACACGTAGGACAACAGTAGTTTTAGTATTAATAAAGCTACTCCGTGTAGCTTAGAGACTTCATTAACTGTCAATTACTGCAACTTGTCACATCATCAGGATAAAATACCCAGTTCTCCATTGCTTGTGTATTTGTGTTGTTTTTATACCTGTGTTGTTAGTATGCAGTTTATGCAATGTGAAAAGTAACATATTATGCCCATATTACGTGGGTATAAATAGCTATGCAAATTGGAAGAGACTAGACAATTGCAAGGGGTTTTTAATTGTCACTGTCATGACCAAATTGCTGGATCACATAAACAGCAAACAAGTGAATCAGTCAGTAATTCAGGTGATGCTCTTTCCCCCAAGCTTTTCCTTACAGCAGACTTTTTTGGCAGTCTTCCATTCAGCTACTTGCTGTATGTATAAGACTGGCATATGACATCAGACGGAGCAATGATGTGAGATAAATTATTGTAGATAGTGAAAACTGAATGAAGCTTAATTGGGAAAATAGACATGCTTCTTTAATATTCTACGCTACACTTGCATTGGAACTAATGTCAGTTCCCAGTTTGACAAATCACTCATGGATTTCACATGGAGTTGAGCTCTCTCAGTGATCAGGAAATAATGTAATAGAGTCGGTTACTTTCATTGCTTACAAAAAAGTTACTGTGAAATAGGACTGATTTTCTTCAGTTAGGCAGGTATGCCTATACTACAGATCTAACAGAAGGAAAAAGGGTCATTTGCCACAATTCCACATACAAAGTATTAAATCTGGTAGCAGAATTGAATGCAAAAGAAGCTGTGTTAGAAAGTCATGGTTAAAACAAGTCTTTGTAATAGAATTAAAGGTCTGTGTTCCAAACCCTGTGATTAATTGCTAAAGATGTAAGGAATCTCAGTGAAGTCAGCTACACAGAAGAATACAGAATATTTGCATGAGTAACTGCTATAGGTCTGGATCAAATACATTTTTCATTCTACTTTAAACAGCTGTTATGCAATTTAAAAGAGGTCACAGAGTTAGTGCAAAATGAGTTTTTCTGTATTATTTTCTGACTTTTCAAAGCTCACAGTACTTTATTAAAAAGTACTGTCCTTAAAAAATAGTTGACTAGATTAATGATTACTGATATTCTCACTGAAATAGAGGAAGATGTTTAAAAGATACAAATTGCATGTAAAGTTATAATTACTATTTGCACTTAAATGATGTAACCAAAACATTTCTAATAGTATTCTATTTTATGTTCAGAGAACACATTATAAGCATGACCAGTATAATATACATGGAGATAATATATATTGTATGTGGGATTTTAATATCCAGTAATGATTATATTGGATAACCTTAATTTTTAAAGAATGCTATCAAAACATTTAGCACTTTGATAATGTTATCACACTGGTTTAGTTGTTACAGTATCAATTATTCAGGTGTTCATATTGATAATGTTTGCACATACCTGATGATTATGTACTAATTTTTTGTTTTCTATATTCTAAATACATTTTTAGTAGGTCAGTTTGCGACTGTTAAAAATTAATTATATTCACAAAATTGAGTCGATTTACCGGGTCAGATTTATTTATGGTATTATTCCATGAAGAAAGCTGTTTACCTCCTCTGGTTAGTATTAGGTAGTAGGAAAGGTATAGGGTTTAGAATGTGCTGACTGCAGTTTGTAATGTGAAGTCTAATTGTAGATGTTTCTGTTTGTAGGTGACCAACAGGAGGCAGCATAAGATCTGTTTAATTAAAACAGAGAACAGGGATATATTTGACAACATTTACAGTTGACCATTATGCTCAATTTACTTTTTTTTTTCTTCTAATGTCCAATAAATCACAGAAATCAGTAACATTTTGCTGCTGCCTGGCTCTGCTGATATGTGGAAAGTAGTATACTACACGTTGCCGAGATGTTTATTCTTTTGTGAAATAAAGCACTGAGCAACTGAATCCTTCTCAGGTCTGATTTTTTTTTTTTACAGCAAGTTTCAAAATACAAAGAATCTACAGTGTTTCTAATGTGGTTAAGTCCTTCTGTTTCCCTCTTTTTTTTTTTTTTTCAACTGGAAAACATTTTGAATCTTATAAATTATAAGCAAGAATGCAGTTAGCATGCATGAAAGCCCCAGTGAGGGGTTTTTGTAATTATCCTTGGACCTTGTATGTGTGTATCCTTTACATATTGAGCTGCTGTTCCCATGATGAAAAGTTCTAAATTTAGCATGTACTCATTCAAATTGGTCTCTCTTTTTTTATTAGTGAAACCACTACAATCCATCTAGCTCAGACTGATATACAGGATTTTTTAACAGTTTAAATATTACAAATTATTAGGTATTCATTTTTACTGAAATGGATTTCCAAACTGCTTGGGTGCAAAAATGGCATCAATACAAAGTGAGAGAGCCCTGCACTGTCTTGCATTCTTCCAAAATTTAAAATCCTGTAACCCTCAAACCTCTGTATATATAAAATAGTTACAGCAATACCAATTAACCTTCCAATGTTCCAAGGCCTTTGCCACACAGCTAACAAAAGTATTTGGAGACATGTACAGAGTGTTCCAACAGAGTTCACAATGTTAAAAGCTTGTATTGAACAATTATGGGATTCACAGAGCAAACTTCAGAGCTTTAGTTGTGTAACCCTGTGCAAAATCAGAAGCAAATTGCGTATGTATGTCCTACAGAACCACGGAATTCTCTATGGACTTGAACGGTTTACGTCTGAAGTAGATCATATGATAAGGCTTTTCCTATTGTCATCAAAGCAAGTAAGTTAGTAAAATACATGCAAATTACACACCAAGACAGTTCACATGAATAAAGGAGGTCCAAAGATTTCTGTTGGAGGAAGCTGGCATATACCAAGATTTTTAGAGCTATTTAGAATTATGTGCACAGCTACTCTAGAAAATCATGCTTCCTAGTTAAAATTATTCTAATGGATACCAATCTTATTTAGTGGTTTTGTGCTTCACAATAAAAGGACACTCAACGAGGTGTAATTAAGACTAATTATTTTTGCAAGTTGGCAGAGGTTCAGATTGTTAATGACTTCCACTTTCCACTTACTTGCACCTGAATCTAGTTTGAACTAGCTTGCAAGACCTTTAGGGCACACTTGAATCTCATTTCTGAGCACTGAGACAATACTGGTAATAAGATAAATGGAAGCCTAGTCCTTACACAGCCCTCCGTAATAACACTGTATTATATATGCCAGCAATGTGGTGTAGCCTTGCTACCCTACTCCTTATTGTTTTACTTTTTCATTCTTTATGATTTTCAGTACACTATGTGCAAGTAAGGCAGCGAAACTATCACCACCTGTAAGTAAACTGATCAGTTCATAGCCTTTAGTTTCCATGGAATATTTTCAGGAAGTTCAATACCAAAATTGCTGACTGAAACTGTAGAAAATACAGTTTTAATTAAGATCTGTAGTTCCATCACTTTTGATCACTTAAAGGTGTATCAATCAAATAATCTGTCCAGTGAAAATAAACAAATTCACTCATTAGATTTGAGAGGATTGAGCAAGTAATTGTTAACAAAGATGCAATGTAATATGCGCACGCATCAGGGTAGGCAAAGCAGAGGCAGCAAACTTCAGAAGTATTGCCTTGAGCCTACAGGAAAGTTCCGTGACCAAGGGAACGGGATCCAACACGGAGGGCAAGGACCAGGCACTCCTGGCGTGGCACAGGAGCCGCAGAGCTCCACAGAGGCGTTTTCTGTATATATTCACCCGCATCAGCGACGTGCTGGTTTAAGTGCGCAGCGCTTCCCGAAAGGTAATTTCATTTATTTCATGACCGCATCTGCACAGCTTTATTTCGCTGTTTTAACCAGAAACCGCGCAATTCCGCACGGACCGCCAGCTGCCAGGCGTTCGCCCCGCGCTGGGCCGTCAGACACCTCCATGACACACGGTCCTGCTCCGAAAGCCGCGTTGGGCCATCAGACACCTTCATGACACACAGTCGTCCACTGAACTCCGCACTCTCAGACCGGGCGGGCGGAGCCGCCGGGCCGTGACCCCGCCGCGGGTGCCCCGTTGCGGGGGGGGCCCTGACCGCTCGCANTGCGGGAATTCCTCGGCCGATGTGGGAGGGATGGAGCGGTGCGGTTCCGCCGCTCTCGGTCCCCGGGGAACCTCTCTCCTCTGTCCTCCGCCTTCCCTCCCCGCCGTAAGCCCCCGCTCCTCTTTCTTCTCCCCCCACACGCTCGCAGGGCCGTGCCGGCTGGAGCGGCCTGGCCTGCCGCGGGGGGCGGCCGCCCCGCCCCTCC
>VXAU01002130.1:401259-448005 GCA_013399695.1 Formicarius rufipectus | reverse complement strand
CCTGGCCTGCGGCGGGGGCCGCGGGCCCGGCTGCTCTCCCAGGGCCGGGGCAACCGGCCGTGCCCCCGCCCTCCTTTGTTGCCGCCGGGCTCCCCCTCAGCGCTCGGTAGGGTCGGACTGTCCCCGCACCGAGGGCTGTGCCCGCACTTAGCCCCCCGAAACGCGCCGCCAGCGGGGTTTGTGTCGTGTGCGTGATCGTGGCTGGGTCAGGGGAAGGGGAACCTCAGGCTGATGAGTGCGTGGGTTCAATAGCCTGAACCCGCGGTTGGTTTCCATCCTCGGTGCCTCCTCTCTGCTTCGCGAAGTGATGCTTCGAGGTGGTGTTGGGTCCCTTCCGTGCGGGCCTTTTCATGTGCGCGCACCGCGGGCTTCTTGGGAAGGAGCTGTGTTTGGGGCTGTGTTGGCCAGCACCCAGCCTTGTGTTGTGCAAAACCTGGAGTTGCCCCAAGCCGTCGTAGCCTGTTGGGAATCACAAACCTAGGGCTTTCTGGAAAACTTTGTACAAGTATTGTACAAAGATACTCAGGCTCTCGAATTTTGTTTAAAAAAGCTTGGAGGTAGCAGACCCTCCTACTTTAAACTTTGGGGTTTTATTCAAGCGTTAGCCCTGAAAGTTAAAAAAGGACCATCAAGACATCATATTTGGGGAAAAAAAAAAAAAAAGAGACCATGATGATTTTCCTAAAGAGTAATTCTAAGGTTGTGATGCTTCACCCTTTGGTCCTGGTGAAGGCATGGATCTTTTCATTTGCATCCTTGTTTTATGAGGTTTGGTTTTTTTTGTTGTTGTTGATCTAGCATGTGGTCAGACAATAAGGTGTGAACAATGGAGAGAGTAAAGACAGAGGCAGAATATGCTATTATGTATATCGGAGATATTCAGTATATGTGTGTTCTGCCAGTTTAGAGTATTTCTAGCCTAGTTTTACAATGCTTGTTTCATTTCAACTCTGACAAATAGTTTGGGTGTCTTCAGTCCAGTGATGAGGACCTTCTTGACATTGGGTTGCTTCTGGCCTAACAGGACTCTGAAACTCATAGCTCCACGTTGCCATCTTTTCTGGAAGACCCTTGGAATATTTGTTGTCATATGATCGGAATAGTTTCCTTTTTTCTTTTTTTTTTTTCTTTTTTTTTTCCCCTTAGCCAGTGCTTTGCATTTCTGTCCAAATTACAAGAATATACATTTTGCATTTGCAGTTCCCCCCCCAGCTTCTTGTGCACCTCCTCAGTTGCAGAGGACAGGAGACTGGGAAGTCCTTGGCTTAGGGTAAGCACTACTTAGCAACAACCAACACATCAGTGTGTTACCAACATTATTGTCACATTAAATCCAAAACATAGCACTGGCCCAGCCACTAGGAAGAAAATCAACACTATCCCAACTGAAACCAGGATAATGCTGTATGTCATGTGTTTGTAAATCAAACTTTTCAAAGTGGTGTTTTTTTTCCCTGTAGGTGTCTAAAATGTGTACAAATCCTAGCTTATTGCCATTCCTGTCTTTTAAGTACTTTGAGCATGTGACAGTTCATTTTTCTGCATTAAAGAGTAATAACCTGAAGCCTATCTAGCAACGTCAGAAAACTGAGTATCCCAAGCCTCAGGTTTAGTTAGATAATAATGCTTTTTAGTTGGTAAGTCAGAAAGGTACACAGTGCCACAGTGGACTTGACCCATTCCTGGGAGTTAATATACTGTTGAACAATTCACTAATGCCTATTTATATTAATAAGAAGCAAATTGTCCTTAATGAGGGAATGTGCTTTCAACAAGCGCTGAGTTAGAAAAGGTAGGATGTCCTTAACAACTGGAAATTAGTCAGGAGTTTTAAAACAAGTGGGTTTTGCTGCTGTTTTACTGGGAAATTCAGGGCTTGTATCAGATGTGTTCCTAGCAAAAGTTAAAAAAAAAATCTAAAACAAAACTTTACCTAAGAAACGAATTGGATGCCAGTAGTTTCCGAGTTAGATGTGTAGTTCTTAAAGGTTATGTCCTTGGTTTATGGCATAAAATCCAAGACCAAGACTACTTCACAAAGGCTGGATGGGGAGATCAGTCAGATGATGCAGAGCATTGGCACAAGGAGCAGTGAGGCTGACCCCTCGGGGTAACCTGACATTTCCGTGTTTTAACTCTCAGCCTTCTCTAGGGCTAAGGAGTAACCTTGCCTGGCTGCATCTTCTATGTTCATGTAAAACTGTTTAGAAGATGATGAAAATTTAATTTGAAAACCCAGGTGTTTTGTTTTATTTTCATGTGTTTGTGCCCACATTATCCTGCTGTGCAATTCAGGAAGGAGCAGGATAACTGGAGATTCCATATGAGCCTCTAAAATCCTGTGGTTCCCTGTTACTGGGAATGACCAGAATCTTGTTCTTGTAACGGAGTCTAAGTAAAGGACATAGCTAGTATATACCTTGACATAAAAAGTGTGCTGTTTAGGTATTTTAAGAGAAAGTTAAGTATCTACTGGCACTTTCAAGAGTTTGGTATGTCCAACCTGCAAGTACTTGGAAAAACTTAACCCATTTTTCCATAGTTGGCAAAGTACTTGAGTGTTCAGTTAAGTACTGCTTAAAACCAAACATGAAGTTCTACTGGTATCGGTAGAAATAAGTGTGACCTTGTAAATGAAGATTTAATGTCTTGGTAGTGACAAGTCAGAAATACTGTAATTCTTGTGAAACTTAAGTTGTACCTGTGAACTCTGTAATTCTTTTCACCTGCAAGAGCAGCTCGGAATAATACCTCTGTATCTTTCACACACTCACCACTCTGAAGAGAGGTCAAGTGCTAATGTGTGTGTTTCTAAAGCCAGTATAAAGATATTAGTACTTGGTCATTCCCCAGTAACCAGGAATCACTATATGTTTATCAGTCCAGAATAATTGCCTTGTAAATGATAAAGATTCTAAAAGTGTTCTAAATTTGTTCTGTGTGCAGGTAACTTTCCTGAAGATTTTACTTGCTCAGTGATTTACTAAAAGGTTAAAAAAACCTTCAACCACTTTACATAAGATAAACTTAGAATTTGGTGCATAGATCAAGTAATTCAATTGCAATAATAATAATAAAGCACTATTACTGTAATTTGCTTTTGAAAAGCACAGCAAGTACCAAACAAATTGATTGACTGATAAACAAGTAAATGTGATGCTGCTTTCTTGCTATCTTTTTGTGATAAGCTAATACTGAAGGTTAAGGGATAAGCTTAAAGATCAAATAAAAGATCTCAGAAAAAAATATATGTAATTCTAGTACTTTGTTATGGTATAAGTCTGACTTTCTGAATTGTCAACATTATTTTTAATCCTGGTCATGTCAAGGGTCTACATTAAAGCAGTGCATAACATTTTTTTTAATTAATTCCCTTTTCTCAGAACCAATGAGAATTTTTATTTTTTTTTTAGAAAGCTAAAAAGTTCCACAAATCTTAAACAGCAGTATGCAGCTTTCTGCTTGAGTCTGAGGAGTCCAGAGTGCTGGGTAGCTGCATGGGAGCACTGGAGTGGTTTGTGGTAACACATGCTCATGCTTTATGCAATAGATTTCCACTTGGGACTTGGTTTTGAATATTGGCTAGCTAGTAATTATTGGATGTAAGTGGATGCATAGTAAGAACAGTATTTAAATGAGGGAAAATAGAAAAGCAGTTTTCTAAATGCAACATTCTAAAAAATACTAAATGGCGGTATGCTTGCTTATTGGATATGAAAGAATGTTGGTTGACATGAAAAACTGCAAGTGAACCACTTATTTACAGTCAGTAGTGCATAGGCGATGAATAACAATGTCTAAGCTACATTATCCCCCAAATGGAGAGTTGTGTAATGTGCTGAAGTGTGCATTTTAACCAGGGAGAGTAACATGAAAAAATATTTAGCAAGTTAAGAATCCTCTATAGCTCAGGGAGCAGCTGGGGGGGCGGAGTTTTTTAAGAATTAAAAAGTCGGTAGCAGTTGAATATATAGTCTTCAAGACACTTGCCTTCAGGTGGACAAATGTCTTTACTGTGTGAACAGTGAACAAACACAGCAGTTTGAAACTGTATGTACTGTGTAGTGAATCCTTGGCCTGCTTGTTTTAACACCTTCTAAACCTGCTTACAGTGGTAGGTAACATGGTACAACAGAAAGTTCAAAATAACTTGGACCCATTACTAAGCAGTTTGTGACTAAGAGCCATTTTTGATTCTCAGTCTGTTCCTTCAGGTTTTGCTTATTTTGGGGAGCTGTTTGTTTTTTTTGTTTGGGTTTGTCTGTGTTTGTTTGGGGTTTTTTGTGATATGGTCTGTGTTAATTCGATGATACTCATTACTTCATTAATAAGTCCCTCTTTTCTTTCTCTCAAACTGTTCACCTCTGTACAGCATTGCACACAATTTGTCTGGTGTATTTAGCGGCTTTAGTGTTCTCTTCAACATCAGGGACAGGATCAGCTGTTGCATTTGACATGTTTTGCAGTGTGAAAATGACAGAGATGCTTTACCATAGGCATGTTGTGACTTACTCTTATAAATACGTTTACTGTTAAAATATCTCTCATGTATGACACCTGTTTGAACGAGTAGTTATTTTATGGCATTGTGCTGGTTTAGAGTTAAACCGGCAGGAGAAATCAATCCAACTCAGAATGGGATTGCAAGTCAGAATAACAATTTAATAAAAGATCACAAAATACACTGTTACAGAAGGAAAATCTGTTTGTGCCACAAAAAACAGATGTACAGCCCAGCACAGCAGGGCATGAGCAGAATGGAGCTCACCAACCCCTGTGCTGAGCACCACGTGGCCCCCCTGAGTTCAAAGTAAGAAGAAAGGAAGAAAACTGCTGGTGAAAATGATGGTTGCAGTCTGGTGGCAGTCTCAGTCCAGTCGAGGCTCTGGTCCTCCTCTGGATCTGAAGAAGCTCCCAGTTCTAAAACCCCAAGCTTATATCTGCATGGGCTCTGATGGGAACGCCCAGTCCCTCCTCCAGGGTGGAGAGTTTCACAATGGGTGATTTACTCTGTGAGGTGAATAATGGCATCTTTTTAGCATCCCTAATCGCCCATTAGCAGACATGACCCCTCAGGTGTGTGTGAAGGCAGGAAGACTTCCTTATCCCACAGAAGTTCCTAAACACCCAGCTTGTAGCCTGAGGGGTTGGGTGTGCCCTGGGCAGCTGCTGCAAATGGTCCATTGTGAGCAGTTCATGAGAAAAATGACATACAGGGTTTAGCATACACACCCACCCAGTGACAAACTGATCCTGGCTACTATAACCTGGACAGGCATTCAACAGGATTGCTCCAGTTCTTTAATTTCTGATGAAGTCAGAAGAGCTTCTAAAATTTCAACTTTCTCTATTAATCTGTTTTTTTTTTTTTGTCGTTTTTTTGTTTGTTTGTTTGTGGGTTTTTTTGTTTGTTTTTGTCTTTTGTTTGTTGTGGTTTTTTGTGGGGGTTTTTTTGGTTTTTTGGTTTTTTGTGTGTGTGTTTTGTTTGTTTTTGTTTTTTTTTTAATGGAAATGATGTCTCATTCAAAATGTGTGTCAGAAATTTCAGTCCCCTACACACTTGGTGGTTTTTTAATTAATAATATAACAATTTCGGCTTCTTCTGGAAATTTAGCATTCAAACTGAAATATGTATGTCAAATTTCAGTCCTAAGCAAATCATGACTGGCAGCTCTTAAAAACTGAAGGAAAATAGCTATGTTATTGTAATGGAAGTATCAAATCAACCTCAACAGTTTGTGACATGGATATATTAATGGGTTTGTAACTTACAGGAGATTAGAGATGGTATCTATGGCTGCTTTATATTCAGAGTCTAACAAAATGGTTTTCTTTTATCAAATGAGCAAAATACATATGCCTTAATTGATGACTTAGGAGTCAAGTTGTTAAATGAAAGTATATGGTGTATACCTTGGAGATTTACATTGTTTGCTCTTTTTCTCTTAGGAAACCTGACAAATAGAAAAATACTACAAAGTGAAGAGAAAATTCACTTCATGAGAACTGAGCTCTGCTTTCATTGGCTTTTAAATTTATATTAATAGCTGATTAGTGTCAGATCATCTCTGTAGTCTGGTGTGCTGAAATTATTAGGTTAAAGCTGGAAAAAATGAAACAATTAAAAAGAAAAAGAAAAAGCAATTTTAGTGTTCAGGAAACTCAAACTCTCCTTAAGGAAATCAGAAAAAGGAGAGAAGTACTCTTTTCAAAGCAACTTAATACAACAATTAATGAGATGAAACGAAAAGCTTGGGAGGAAATAGCAGAGTGTGTCAATGCTGTAGGTGAAGGAGAGCAAAGAACAGGGACAGAAGTGAAAAGGCGATACCTTGATTGGAGAGCACTCATGAAGAGAAAACGTCTGAATGCAAACATCAAAGTAGTAGGTGCTGGATTTCACCTTCCTTCATCCAATTTAGATGACTCTCTCAATGAAGACATGGATGAGAAAATGGGATTTGCAATTGAATCTAGTTTTGAATGGCAAAATATCACTGACTTCAGAGAAGCTAGTGGATCTTTAACAGAAATCAAAGTAGAAGAGGAAGAGGAGGATCCGCAGAATTTTGAAGTGAGTGGCTGACATATATTAGCTGTATTCAATAGGGCCTTTGTTTCATTTCAGCATGATGTTTTTTTCTGAATGTTTGAATTAAAGAAAATGTAGAAACGTATTTCAGAGAAATGGTATTCTTATCTAGTGACTTGGAATTGTGTGTAAGGTCTTGGATGTTGATTACTGAATTGATATCCCTCAAGTTAGAATATGTCTTTGCATGTGTATTTTCCATCTGTATGTGCCACAGATAATAATTAGTTTAGTCAATAGAATGAAAATATGCTCTTGAAGGAAACTGATTTTTGTAATATTCAAGCTGTCTGGATGGATAAATGGAGATGAAAATTGCACTTATTTAACAAATGAAACTGCAGGTACAGAAAGAAATAGAATACAGAAGGAAATAGAGTACTGTTTGAATGGTCTTAAAATGAACCCATGTGAGATGAAAATACTACTTGAATAAGTCAATTGGCCATTCCTCTCTGTCAGAATTTTAGTGTGAATTTGTGGGTTTTGTAGGCAAGTTGTCACTCGTAATAGTACTTTGACTGTCCTAGGATAGGTAACCAGCTGGAGTCAAGTCAAATGTTGGGATAGTTTTGCTGTGCCTCTACAAATATTTAGTTCTCATTTCAAAAAAGGGGTACTCAAAAAGTTTTGGGGTTTTTTGTGTGTATGGGAAGGGTGGGGAACCAACTCCTGTCTTAGTTCAGTTGATATCTGTGGCAGGAAAAAAATCAGTATAAACTGTTTGATAGAGTATTGTCAGACAGTGCTGAAGAAGGGAGTCTATCTTCTCTAATGCTGGAGTACTAGCAGTGACTCTCATAGTCTTAAGGTTTTTATGAATGCATATCTTCCTCAGTTTGCCTTTCTCTTGTAACATACTGTGAGACAGTTATCTCTTGTGTACCAACTATGAATTTGTAGCACATAAGAGCTGTGATTCTGTGTGAGTTGTTACAGTCTGTTGAGAGCAGTGCTCCTAATCACCTCATCATCTCTGTCATAAATAGCTTTCCAGCAAATGTGGTAATACAGAATGATTAAAGTGCTATGTATAGACTCAACGGAGTTGGAATGGTTAAGACCATGTGAAAAACATCAGTGTTAAATGTTTTTTTAAAAATGGAATCCTCAAGTTAGTGAAGGTTGGGTTAGCTTGCATACCACATTAGCCTATGGATCCATCTGCTCTGATAAATAATTAGTCACAACAAATTGCTAGTGGCTTACATAAATGTCACTCAGGTCTATGAAAAGTAAGAACAGCATATGGTCTTTTAGATCCATTTTTCCATCAGTGGTTCTGAATGATCTGTAATAACAACTGTGTCAAGTTTTCTGTATGTTCTTGCATGTCCACTGATAAGTTGTTTTTTCCATTTTTCATTGCCATGTATTAACTTGCAGATAAACTGTGTTTCTCTACCTGTGTAATGATAGAAAAATCTTCTGATCTAACATTGTTAGTTCATAACATGCAAGTTAAAAAACTCTGAGTAGCTTTAAATGTGAAAAAATGCAATATGTTCTTTTCAGTCAAATTGTGTGTAACTCATATATTCTGGCATAAAGACTGGAGTGTAATTCTTGTCTGTCACATTCCTCTCTGCAGTTTCCTATTGAGGAAGAAGAAGAAATACTGTCATCAGTTTTACCAGATTCAAAAAAGGAAAATGACCTACCAGATTTCCCTCATATTGAAGAGTTTGGAAATCTAAGCTCTGCTCAAGCTAGGCTAGCCTTTGAAGATTCTCACTTGCTTGTAAATCTGGAGAAGCAAAAGCTGGAGCTGGAGAAACAGCGACTGGACATTGAAGCTGAAAGGTTGCAAGTGGAGAAAGAGCGCCTGCAAATTGAAAAGGAACGGTTGCGACATGTTGACTTGGAGCGCGAGAGGCTTCAGATTGAGAAGGAGCGACTTCAGATTGAATGGGAGAAACTCAGGCTGGGGACTCTGCAAACTGAAAAACCTGCCCTGGAAAATGACCTCACCCAAGCAGAAAAACCCATCATGCAGCCTCTGGATCTAGAAACTGAAAAGTTAAAACTTGAAAAAGAACGTTTGCAGTTAGAGAAAGAGAGGCTGCAGTTCCTAAAGTTTGAGTCGGAGAAGCTGCAGATTGAGAAGGAACGCTTGCAAGTGGAGAAGGAGCGCCTTCGAATTCAGAGAGAGGGTCACTTGCAGTGAACTCCTCAACTCAAGTGTCAGCATTAGTGTTTTGATGTTTCTAAAATAGAGGTAGTTCTTTTTTTAATACTGAAACTGTCCTAGAGGCTTAACATTTTTCTGTTCAGAGTTGAACGTTATGTTAAACTGAAAAAGAAAATGGTGCTCAATCTGTCAGTGTGCCTACATAAATGAGCTTATGTGTGAAATTGCTTTTCAGTGTATCAGAACTGAGTGTTACGTTCTCTTGTCTTCAGTATTGTGCTGTATTAGTTCAGTGCCCTCCTCTTGTAGACACGTTGAGAAGAATCAAGGCTGAACCTTGTGCTGTTATGGTACTAACAATAAGGAAGAATCAGAATATATTAACATATGTTGTGAGGACATGATGCTGACAATAGCCCATCTGGTAACAAAGTATTGAAGTCATACAGTCCTGATGAGATTGATTCATTAAACTTAGTTTCCCCTTTTTAATTTTTTTTCCACACCTACAGCTGGGAAAAGAGTAGAAAGAGTTCTGTAGAAGTTAAAGTGCAAATGAAGTTTGTTGCAGTTGTTTTTACTGCTGTTCCATGACTTGAACTGAATGAGGGTGCAGAAAATCATATTCTTTCTTTTGCATTAAGTATTTATACTGAAGTTACTTGTCAACCATACCTACTATAAGCTAGACTGTTGGTTCACCAGGTCCTTAATAATGCTATATGAAATACAGCACGTGTCTTAGTATAGCACAGGATTTATTGATTGATCAGACATGCTCTCTGGTGGATCTCTGATGACCCCCTGAAGGAAATTGCTAGACCTGGTTTGTTTGCTGGTCATGGCAATCTCAGGAGTGGAGGCACAGAGGCTGAGCACAGACTGAGAAGCACTGAGCTTGAACTTCACTAACATGCTCATTGCTCATTCTGTCTGGCCAGCACTGAGGTCATGCCTGTGGGGAAGGCAGAAGAGGCTTGTGAGGTTGACACCATGTAGTGTATTTTAATTCGACAAAAAGAAATAATCCATGCTGAAGACTGACAGTATTTTCGTAAGCAATGTGTACATTTAACAAGGAAACCACCAAGGAAGGAAGCTTTCTATTATTTCATATATATATTTAAATCCCAACTGAGCCAGACTTCACATCTCATCTTTCTGCAAGTAAATGTCTGTTGTTGACTCCACTTGACACTTAGGATTTTGAGAATACTAAGTAAATATATGTTGAGTGACTTACGTGAATTCTTGTGCAAGTAAATATATTTATACCACTACAGGTTTACTTTTATTCTGCAAAGAAAATGTTATTTTTTTATTACTGAAACAAGTGTGCTTCTACAGTGGAAATAAATTTGACTACCACACTCCAAAATGGCTCTTTAGACTTCACAGAGAAATAAGGCTACATTTGAAGAGAAACCTGGATACTCAGCACTGCAGCACCCCAAAGTTGCAGGTGCCTGTATTCCCTGTGCAGTAAATCGGAGAGATGAGGCACCTCAGAGTTGGACTTAAATCAACCACCACTTACTTGAGAAAAGAAAAAGGAAGGAGATGCCAACCAGCTAGATAGAAATGCACTGGGGGTAGTGTATCAGATTTTTTGTCCTAAATGTGCTGATGCTTGGTGGATGCCAGGTGCCCCACCAAAGCTGTTCTATCACCCTCCCCCTCATCTGGGCAGGGCAGAGAAGATACAAAAAACTCCTGGGTTGAGATAAGGACACAGGGAGAGATCACTCACCCATTACTGTCACAGGCAAAACAGACTCAGCTTGGGGAAATTAGTTTAGTACCAGTCAAATAAGAGTAGGGTAATGACCAGATCTTTGAACAGCTTTCCCACAGTCTCCCTTCTTCCTGACTTAATCTCACTCCTGATTTTCTTTGCCTTCTCTCCCTGAGTGGTACAGGGAAAGGGGGGCTGTGGTCACTTGGTCACACACCATCTCTGCTGCTCCTTCCTCCTCAGGGGGAGGACTCCACACAGTCTTACCCAGCTCCAGCATTGAGTCCCTCCCACAGGAGACAGCTGTCCATGAGTTTTTCTAACACAAACTTCACGAATGGCCCCTTTGTGGGTCCCTTCCACACAGTCCTTCAGGAACAGGCTTGCTCCAGCATGGGTCCCCTGCAGGGTCATGAGTCCTGAGCAAACCTGTTCCTGTGTGAGCTCCCCTCACCGTAGGGCTGCAGGTCCTGCCAGTAGCCTGCTCCTGGGTGGGCTTCCCAAGGGGTCACAGCCTCCTTCAGGTGCTTTTACCTGCTCTGGCATGGGATTCCTCCACAGGCTGCGCATGAATCTCTGCTCTACCTTGTGCCTCCTTGGGCTGCAGGGGAATCTGCTCCAGTGCCTGCACCATCTGCTGTGCCTCCTTCACTGACCTGGGTGTCTACAGCATGTTTTCTCTCACATACTGTTACTGGTTGCTCTGACTGCAGCTGCTCTGGTGCATTAACTTTTTCCCCTTTCTAAGTAACATTATCCCAGAGTTACTACCAGTGTTTCAAGTGGACTCAGCCTTGGCCAGTGGCAAGTCCGTCTTGGAGCTGACTGGCATTGGCTCTCCCAGTGTGGGGGAAGCTTCTGGCAGCTTCTCGCTGAAGCCACCCTTGTAGATCCTCGTGCTACCAAGACCTTGTGACACAAATCCAGTACACTGAAATAAAGTGACAAAATTTCAGCTCCCTGATACATGTCAAGGAAATTAAAAATAGCTTTCTCTGATTTGGAGAAATTATGTATCTTTTCCTTTTAAAACACAAGAGAGGCAGAATTCGGGAGGTTTGCTAGGATTGTCTAGTGCGTAGAGCATTGACTGAGATAGCAGGGTAACGTGGATTTTAAGATAGCTGTATCTTCAGGTGGCCAACTTTCTAGGTAACTATTCTGACTGCCAAACAGAGTGAGTAGGAACAAGGAGCAACATAGCTAGCTCTGCAAGAGGCGGTGACCAGAAGAACCAAACCAGGACAGAGGGAACCTCCTACAGTCTTACCCGTAAGAAGTGTCTGGCCAGGGTGCAGCAAATGTGGAATCCCACTCCTGTTTTGACAGATAGTTGAGTTGCTGCTTGATACCAGCACCCTTCTCCACATTTTGCTCCAATTGTGTGACTTATCCACTAGCATAATGGCTTGTATTTTACTTTGGACATCTTCAGAATTACACTCCAAGAGCATTAAAGGTTATAGGGAAAAATAAATAGATAAATCTAACCCATTTCTGAATTCTGAATTGTTTCAGAAATTTGAACACTTCTCCGACTGTTAATAGAGCAGTATGTAAGAATTAATTTTTCTAAGAACTTTCCAACCTCCAAGGGAAATTATGCATCCTTTGGTTATAGAAAACCTCTTGGAAAATACTGAATGATAGAATGAAGTATCAGGATAAATCATTGAAAATACCATTTCCAACATAAAATTTAGAGAAAATGTAATACATCAATTTTATAGCTTGCTTTTTTCATAATGAAAATACATTCAATTTGTGGTAATTTGAATTGAAATGTCATATCTTTAAGTAGTAATCTGCAATCTCTTAAACTGTCATTGCTTTTTTTACCAACCTGGGATCCTGACAGCAAAGCCTAAGGACAATATTTCAACCATGTAAATGTCACTGAGGGTAGAACATACACATGAACTCAGTTCTCTGATAGAGAGGGAAAGGTTTGTAGTCCTGCTTAAAAGAAGGACTTGTGAATTTAAGTAATGAGTGTCATTTCCAGACTGGGAAGAGGTTTAAGACAAGAAGGAAACCACACAGCTGTGAATGAAGATGCAAGTATTTGGAGGAAAAAAAGGAGAGGGATGAAGATCAAACATTTACTAAGAGAGAAGTCAGGTGAAAATTGTGGTAGAGAAATATCCCATTTCCATTTTAAACTGGTTTATTGAGATTTTGTCTGGGACACTGATGTTGTATCTCGTGGTTCTGTGACCCCCTTGGGAATTTATGAACAAGGAAGATGAGTCACAAAGTGTACCTGAGCTCCAGCAGGCAGCTTTACAGCTGCTGCCAAAGGCTGCAGTTCCCATGCTCCACATGTGCCATCTGATTTCTGGTCCTGCAGTGGGAACACGTGGTGGGACCTTCATAAATGCCATTATGTCTACTACCCTATGAAGAGGCTTCTTGGCCTGTAATTTTGGAGCCAGAAGGCTAAATAACAAAGGTAAAATAAAAACTACCTCAGAGAGTTTATCCCTGTCTCATTTTAATGATAGGTCTCACCAATTTCTGCCTGGCTAAGACATTAATGGAAGAGAAGCAATGTGTGTCCAGGTGTTTTTACAATGCCATTTGGGGATGGGCTGGCTAATGTTTATCAGCGTTTTACCAACAGAGAAGATCACAGGGTAAGGTTGTAAATGCGCTCCCCAAGAAAGGCCCAAGACAAACAGGAGCCATACTCCCAAGAGAACACAGCTGAAAAGGCACAGTAGGAGTCAAAGGCAGCTTTGTTTCCTTGAATAAGTGGTCTTGTGTTATTTCTGGGACATTTTGAGCAACTTTTATTGTGCATAAATGCAAGCAATGTGTACAGAAGGTATAAAATATTAGTTTGGTAAGGCAGATTATTAAATTATTATCAAGACCAATAAGACATGGTTGGGATTTCATAAGCTCTTAGAACATTAGTATTGTCATCACCTCAAGATGTCTTTACTATGCAGGGAGTCATCAGGCAGGAGAGTAAGGGTTTCTAAAATTGCCCTTGCAAGTGGGAACAGCAGCTAGTAACTCATATTTTTTCACCTTTTCACAGAAATATTGATACACTTGCCACAAAAGAACATCACCAATATCAGCTGCCTCTATGGCTTATCCTCCCGCAGAAGCTTCCTGTAGAAGGCATGGAGTGCTCCAAGGAGATGGAGTCAGACTTAGAGCTGATGTTTGACAAACACAAAAATACCTTCAAAAATACTAGTCTCTGTCAATCAAGAACCATGACAGAAGTTCTAGGTGGGAGAAGAGGGAGGAAGAAAGACTGATTTTTCTCTGTTGTTGCTGAAATCGATTAGTGAATGTAAGCCAGAGTGTGTCCAAAAATGCAACCAAAAATGCAGTGGTGTTTTGCATCAAAGACTCAGAATGTTTGTAGCTGTTATAAGGACTATAGAAAGATTTTAATCCAGGTTTAAAAATAATAATAATTATTTTCTAACAAATGGCTGCCCATTTTTTTTTGTTTCCAGATAGTCAACTTGTTTGAAGATGCTTGCTCCAAGCAAATAGAGGCAGGGAAAAAACACCTTCAGAAAGGATTCAGGCCAACTTATAGTACTTCATATTTTCCTCTCATTCTTGTTTGGTTTTTTTTTTTGTTTGTTTGTTTGTTTGTTTTTCAATTTTTTACCAAAACAATTAGAAAATGCTTTTCAAGCTTCTGTTCCCTCTTTTAAGTTCTTATTTGTCTAATCTCTGCCTATCTCAGTAGAGATAAATATTGTTGAGGAAAGCGGTATTCGAGTAGCTAAATTTACAGTGGAACAAAATTAAAAGTTTGCTTCTTTCTTTAACTCTTATACACTCTGTGATGGGGCTGTCCATCACAAGTGAGCTATCTCAGGGTTGATCACAAGTGCCCTGATTTTTTCAGACCACTAGCTATGCCAACAGTGCTTTTGTCTTGGTGTCACCAGGTGATCTAGCAGCAACATGGCAATCTAGCCACTTGCCACTCACTCAGCATCAAATGGGGGTCAGGATGGGAGCACTGGACAATGGGACTGAGGCAGCTCTCACCCACAACTCATCATTTTTCCTTCCTAGTCTCTTAAAGCAAAATCTCCTGATGCTAGGTCATGCTTGCTATGCCAATAAATGCAACAGTTCTCAGCCATCACAAAACATACTAAAAAAAAAAATTGATCCACTGACACAAGACAGAAGAATCACTAATCCTTTTAAACTTGACCTACTTTAGAGGACACTACCATCCTCTCCTTTAACAGATATTAAGAATACCATTGTTATTTTCTGTTCCAGTTTTATTGTTTTTAATTTCCCTGCTTCACACTATCAGTACTTTTATTCTATACATTAGCAGACTGTGAAATACCTTGTCTTGTTACTTCCATATTTTCTAATTGCCACACTCCATCATTAGTCAATGGGTTCATACTGTGGAAGGCAAAGTTGCTATTTCATTTCATGCTATATAATACAATGCTTTTGGTTCAGTAATTACATTGTGCCAGAGTTGTGATCAATCCTGAGATAGCTCACTTGTGATGGATAGCCTCATCACAGAGTGTATAAGAGTTAAGGAAAGAAGCAAATTTTTAATTTTGTTCCTCTGTCAATTTAGCTACTTGAATACTGCTTTTCAGGCCAGTATTTATCTCTCTGAGATAGGTAGAGATTACACAAATGAGAACTTAAAAGAAAGAATTGAAGTTTGAAAAGCATTTTCTGAAGTTTTGGTTTGTTAAACAGGAAAGATATAAATTAGACATTCTTCCACAGAAAGCTACTGTGTGTTCATCTGTTAATGGATTGCAAATCTTCTAGTCACTGGTTTAATGTTCTGGAGAAAACTATTACCTTATGCTTCTTATAACTATTCCAAGGGTTATGTGAAATGAGATGATGGTCTTACTATTACTGCTCAGTACTAGGCCTATGAAAAAAAGATTTCCTCAGGTTTTCAACTCAGTCATGGAAATGTTTGGAGTCCAACAATTTTATGAAATGACAGTCAGCTTTCAAACAGTCATATGATAGGGGCAATGTCTTTTCCTAACGAGGGAAGAACTGCAGGTGTGGGCTGCAAGAGTGCAATAGGGGTCACAGGGACAGCCAGGACAGCCATGTCAAGTGAGTATAGGTGGAGAGGGCTATGGTCTTTAAGGAACAAGTGATATCCTAGTGCCCTGAGAGCATACAAAAGCTTGATCCCAGTGGGGCATGTTTTCACTTTTTTGAAAAGGATCTGCTAGGACCCAATTTCAGGGACAGAATTTCTGGCCAGTGCTTTTCTATTGCTTTGGTTCAATAAAGCAATGTTCATGTTCTTGTGTATTTTATAGAATTGCATTATATGAAAGGCAAAACATATTCCTAGGTTTTGAACATAAATAGAAAATATTTCTATTTATGTTTTTAAATTCCCTTGCCTTCATTGATCTTTGACTTTTGCTCAGGGCCACACCTTGGACTCTTCTGTATTACTTCCTATCTGCCATCTTTTTTGTATAATCATCCTTCTCTAAGGGCTAGCAGTGACATCAACTAGTCAGAAATAAGAGAGTTATAGAAACTCCAGAAACCCAGGCTCCAGTACCCTGGAGGGAGTTTGATCATCTCACCAAGCAAGGTAAGGTGGATGTGTCTGCAAAATCTGTCAAGGTCATTTTATATCCAAAACTTCAGGAGAAGTTTGAGGTTCATTATTCAGTCAGAGGTGGTTAAAGGGGTAGAGGCCAGCAGGAGGACTAGGTTAGTAAAGCAGGTAGTGCACACTCTACTGTGACAATGGATATTAAAACAGCTGAAAGGAGTGAACTGTGATTCTTTACAAGTAGAGATGGAGAAGGAATTGGGGAAACTAGGAGTCAGGCAGAGCATTCTTGGTGAACAGAGACTGTCTACCTGGCCCCACTGCCTCTTCCCCTTCCTCAAGAAGAAACAGTACTGCATTGCATTGGGTTTTCCATTACAGCAGTTCCTTCCAGCATCCCCTATGTGGCTGATGAGTGAAACCGACATGCAAGGCCAGCTGTAATGATAAAAGAGCAACACAAAAGCAACAGATCTGGAATTGGAGAACAGAGGCAGAGTCAGTAAGTGAACACCAGGGACACAGGTGAAGGCCCAGAACAATGGCAGCTACAGAACTGAATAGCATCTCACCTTTCTTCTTGTCTCTCCAGGACCATCATACTTTTCTGTTGATTCAGGTGTTCAACTGACTTTTAAATGGAACCATCACTACTGTTTTATACACGTGCTACAGCTAACACAAAGGTCTTTTAGTTGAAAGAGTTCAGTTGCTTATAAGCATGGCAAACTGCTCCACCCAAAAGGTTTCAGGAGAAATACTATGAAGACAGATCATTTTATCATTTCTGGTATGTATCTTTTTGCACTATTGCATCAAAATAGCAATTAAATAAGGAAAAAAAAACACAGCAGAAAAAGTGGATAAATTGAATATGCAAAGGGGAAGAGATGAATTGTCGATTTTACTTTGCCTGGTTTCAGATATACTGTACATGAACAATACTTTAGCCCACTGATGCCTTGAGCACTTGCAGAACTGAGGGCTGCTTGGTGATCCTTCCCTGGGGAATATGCCACAGGATTTCTGGAGAGAACCTGAGAGCCCAGGAGGTGAAACCAAGACGATGGCTGGAGGCAGCAGAGTCCCCTGGGTGGTATGAAGGACTATAACCCTGGGATTCCAGGGGCTAGTATGTGCTGAGTCTGAGCAGCTTCTAATTGTGGGGAGGAGAGGTTCAGCATACCACTGAGCTATGACTGCCCACTTCCAAGTGCCCAAAACTTTAAAGAATTGCACAAAACACAGAAAAAATTCTTAGATAAATGTTATTCTTTCATATTGCTTTTGGTAGAAAAAAAAAGCCTTAGAGCTAAGGGCGGGAGACAAAAAGGAACCAATCTAATGAAAACATTAAAAAAAAAAAGTTTTTGTTTTTTTGGTTGTATAGGTGGTGCTTTTCAAATTCTGCACAGTGCATGGGTGAGAGTACTGTTGCTTTTAGACATGTTCAGGTCTCCCTGCAGGTATCTTCCAGAGCACTGGCACATCATCTGCTCTAGGGCTCAGGACTTGTTTGCTAATGGCTTTCTAAATCACTCAGAACAGGCTATAGCTAAAAGAACTAGTGCTATTTATCTTACAAGTTGGGACTGGAGAGATCTTTTGGCTCAAAAATGTAGAGAAAAAAGTGTGGGCTATTTCAGAATGATATCCAGGTAAGCTCTTACTCTTAAAGGACAAGCTAAGGGTTGTTGTCAACATCTGATCTATCTCACAATGAAGAAACAACATTTCTGTCAAGTCAAATATGGATTGTCACATACTTTTCTAAGAACTGATTTATAGGTGACCTTATATATAAGATGTAGATAATGTAATTTTTTTTGGTCATAGATCATCTTGATAACAAAGTATCTTCTGGAAGCAGTTCTTTCAGAGGCAGAAATGAACACAAATACTTGCCCTACTTCATTTTTATCACAGAAGGACTCTTCCTGTGAATCAAAGGGCACGTGCCAACTCCACCTCCTTCCTGGAGCCTGCCAGCTTCCCTTCCTTCAAATTGTTTTCCCATCTGCAGTGTTTATAATAATCGCAGTGTTTCTGCAAGATGAAGACAAGGCTGTTTATTTAGGAGGCTGCACTCAGAAGCTTGTCAGTTTAACTGGACTGTTTGCCAGAAAATAAAATTCAACCTATTAGAAGATGCCAGTTTTTATTCAGGATGAGCGAATTCATTCAGAAAATAAGTTCCTTGTGCCCTCGTCACACTTCCTCTTTTGATATATGAGCATTGTTAAGTCTGAGTAGCTCATATGTTTATTCTTTTTGTAAAGAAGAGTTTTTTCCTGTAGAACAAAAGTCTTTTGGGAAAGAAACGGAACTCTGTGAGCTGCAGTTCAGAGCTTTTCATTTGAGAGTTCAGAAAGAGGTTAGGGAAAAAACAAAAACAGTTCAAGTGGAGCAGACTTTGAAAAGCCTTCTCCCGAACACACTCTGACACTGCCAAAGGCAGTGGAGCAACCTCCAGACTTGATCTGCCACCATCTCTTGGGGTCAGCAGAACCTTCTGCATGGCACAGATTGTGTCAGGGACCATAGTCCTTCTCCCAGCAAACACTGTGTCTCACAGTCCTCACTGTTGTCTGCATCAAGGGAAGCTCAGCAGTGTCTCTACTACCCTTCAGGTGATGGAGACCTGAACTGGAATGTGCCCATGTGGATGTGCACGAGTGCATGGAACCAAAGGAGGTTAGGAGAATATAGATTTTGGTGGATATGGACCCCGTGCTCCCTAGGATAATATCTGCCACTCAGCCCATAGGGGATGCAGTTGAACACTTGCCCCATGTACTGGTGTGCCCCTACCCAGGTGTATACTATAAATCTGATGCACATGATGTGTTTGACTGGGTGATGTTCATCAGTGAGAGGAAAGGAGCTTGCCATTTTCCTTAATTAGTCGTGTTCAGGGTGGCACAAGCAGTCCAGGTCCTGTGGCAGAACATTTCCCATTTGCTGCACAGCCTGCCCACCATCACTGTGCTTCTGTAATTGGAGCAAGAGGAGAAGAAAAGGGTGGAGGACAAGGACAGTTAGAGAATTCAGAGATACTCTCAGGAAGAGATCAAGTTAGCAACACCAGTAAATCCTAAGGAAATGTAAAGTGCTTCCCCTATCAAGTGACCAAGAGAACATCATGGGCACTGATTCAGAGTCTCCTGGGGAAAAAAAAAGGTATCTCTTTGAGACTGATAAAAAAAAAAGAAAGGAAAAAGCAAGTTCCATTGTTAAGTGAAATGCTGGTTATTCAAACTATTTATGCGACACTGAGATAAATGAATTTTAGTCTGAAATAATTCCTCAAAATGTAATTGTGAACTTTTGTGGTGCAACTTTCAGAAAATCAAGGAAAAGGAAATCACAGAACTGAAAGAACAGGATGGAGCTGCTCAAGTTAGTTGCATAGCACATTTTCCTGATGGAATATTTCTTGTCAAAGGCCTGGGCTATGGGGCTCTGCTGGGATGAGTGTCTGACAAGAGTGAACAGGCCCAGAGTTGGAACAGATACAGTTTATGTGGCATGATTTCTAATGACATTGTTTAGAGTTAATTTAAATTTGATAGTTAAAAATGGATACCAAAAAGAAAACAGATACAAACAGGGAGCTTTGAGACTATATTTTTAGGTGAACCATTATCTTCCTATCAAACTTCTTTTCTGACAGAATATTTGTTTTTTCCTAGTGTAAATTCCACATTGATCTTATTAATCCTGTGTTTTTGTTGGAGATATTTTTTAAAGACTTGTCTCTGCTCCTTTGTCATATTCAATCAACTTGAGCTCAAACTCAACTTTTAAATTCTTTTTTAAACCAGTGTAATGAGACAAGGAGTAAGCCTGAAGTGTCCAGTTCAGATTTCCCAAACCTCAGGTACAATGGCTGCCTGGACAATTTTTGCCCAATATAAAATTATTTTTTTTTTTATGCTGAAGAATGAAGGGAAATAATGATCGAGCAAAGGGAGGAGAAATTGGTAAGAACTTGTTTTATACAAGTATTAAAGGAACTTTGAACAAGGTATTTGTGAGAACTAAAACCAAATGCCTCTAAAGATTTCAAATTTGGCATTTTTGGCTTGTTACTTATTGTAATTTGACCTCCAGTAGAATCGCTGTCAACCCCTGCAACCTTGAGAGATGCTGTTTCATAGGTTATGGGGAAAAGGGGCAAATAGGTTTGCAAGACCTGAACATACATATATCATCAGCAGAAAGAATGACTCAGATCAGTTCTTAGCACTTGACCCTTCAGTGGCTTCCTATATACCAGCACCCAAGTTTGACAGCATCATGAAATTGACCCAGGAGGGTTACAAATGGACAGACATCTTCATCACCAAAATACCAGGCAGTTATTTCCAGAAGTACAAATGAGGATGCAAAGACTGATGGAGAATGATAGCTGAGATGTAAGTTTTTCTGTAAATAAAGGCTGATGTCAAGACTTACTGGTGTGGTCTGGGGCAGGCAGTGCTGCTAGTGCCTGTGCAATGTTTTTACCAAGGTTCTACAAGAAATTTTGGTTTCAAAGATGTTGTTTGGCAAGTTTTAGGAGCTCTCATGTATTTGGTAAAAAAAACCCCCAAAATCCAACCCACCAACCCCTTATGTACTATGCTACAAATGTATACAAAGTACAGCAGCCAAAAGAGTTTTTGTCCTTTATTTTGTGGGTGTATATGTGTGGGTATATAGGAAATAGTCCAAAAGAAATCAAACTAAGAAATGCATCACCAATTATCAAATATGCATAAATTAATCTTTTCTGCCTGAACTACCAATTCAGAGGACATATTCACCTACTCATCACATTTCCCACTGAAATTAACAGAACAAAGTTGTAGGCCCACGAGGAGTAGGCAGGGAGAAAGTCACCACATGTTCACTACAGCATGTGATAATATCTCACTGATGAGCGTGGTTGGGTTCACATCCCACCTTGTCCTCTCCCCAACAGTCTGTAGCTGCCCTGGGAATTGTCCAGTCATGTTGCTTCAGGATCAGATCTGGAGGGAAACCTGTCTTAGGGGTCCCAGGCAGGGACTTGACTTCATCTTCTCTTCCCTGAATGTCCGTCCTAGTCTGGTGGCTGTGGTGGGGTCTGGGAGGTGCCCTCATTGACCCCTTTCTGAGGGAAATGTAGCAGCAGATGGGAGCATCTCTTCTCTTGGGTTACTTCTGGGACAGCAGACCTGCCATGTTCTCCAAGAGAGAAGCAGGCAGGCAGATCTACCGCTGAATACAGGCAAGGCAGTGTTTTCTGTCTTCAAGTGCACACATCTGAATGATCTCACAGGGCTGCAGTGAGGTTTCCCTACTTCCTGCCAAACTGATCTCAGCTTGACAAAGCTTTTAAGAGTATAAAATGTGGCTGATTAAAGCATTGTGCTGACACAGCCCAAAGACACATGTATCAAGAGTGTCTACAGGCTGGAAAAAAGCTGTTGTACAAAAAGATATTTAAATAATAAATAAATTTATTTTATCTGAGAGAACATGTCATGACAATGTAGCTTGATTAAGGTCTAGAAATATCTACATGGGTGTGGGGGGGCCCCAGCTGGACTGGGGTCTTTGTAAAACAGTCGGAATTGAAGAAGGAACTATATTACTGCAGTCAGGTGTAGAACACAGAACAGGAAGACGGTGACACAGAATGGGTTTCCTGTATAAAGTGCTGAGTCATGGTTGTTTAACATGCGCACTAACAATGTCCAATTGAGAATTATTTATGTTACTAAAGGCCAATGGGTCACTGACATGTGTAAGTGATAAAATGTATATAAATTGCAGTCTTATGTTCAATAAAAGATTCTGTTTTGGAAGAAACTTTGTCATGTGACCAACTCCGACTGTGACACATGGGAGAGTTCAGATGGTAGATTGTTCTCATATATATAGGCAAAACAACACAATCAAGTTCCTGGATGCAGAAAAGAGCTGTGTTTAACCTTGTAAAACGGCAGGTTTTACCCCTGAAAGCTTGAAACAAAACACCTAGGGATCTAGATTTTCTTCCACTTATCATCTTTAAGTCAGTTCTGAGTGGCGTTTGAAGCCCAGCACTAGCACAGGAGGTGCTGTGGGCCATGACATGTGTCCTCTGATGAGATGCTTATAATTTTCACTTCTCAACTGTAGACCTGTGAGTCTCTGAAAAGAGCAAGGGATTACCCAAACTGTCTGTGCTAATAATCACAGTCTTGAGTGCCTCAAGAAGACAAACACCCCAGGTGGTAGGTGGGTATCGTGAGATGGGAATCAGCATGCACTACACAAAAATTAGCTTGTGAAACCAAATGACCAGCCCACACCCCAGTGTGGGTGTATCTATTACCATCAGTGTTTTCTCTCTCATCTCTGTATGGTATAAATTATATTGTATGCTGGTAAATACTCCTTGTCTCCTTGCAATCTTGCCATTATGTTGTCTTTTTCCAAAATAAACACCAGAAAACAACAACCCCTTGGGCTTCATGGTTTAGCGGTGGACTTGGCAAAGCTAGATTTACAGTTGAACTTACCAGTTTTAGAGGTTTTTTCCAACCTAAATGATTGTATGATTCACTTCCAACAGTTTGCATTTATTCTGCCACAAATGACTGCTCCCACCAGCAAAGACAACCATCTCAGCACTGCATCTATCACACATCTCTTTTCCTCTGTGGGGACATTTGCTATAGCCCATTCCCTTGACTCCATGTTTTTCCTTAAATCTATTTCAGAGATGAAAATACCCCCCTTTCCTTCATATAGAGAACTGTGTGCCTACAGGCAGCAGAAGTTGAAGCAACTACATTTGGATTTATCAAAATGGGGAATATCCCAGTGGAAGAGATTTGGGAAATATGTGGTACCTGGTCCTGAAAGGAGCAGATAGAGCAAAGATACTATGGGGAAGCAGGGCCTTATAAAGAAACCATATATGGTCTCATCCTTTTAATATTATTTTACCAGATATGAATAATCCTTGGTGAAGAATGCCAGTTCCCCACTGGGATGGACGAATCAGAATCTGTGGGTGTGCAGTTGTCTGTTAAATTTTGTGTATGATCAGCACCTTACATTGCACCCTCCACATCATCTCACAGAACGCACTGCTGTATCACATGCTTAACATGAACCTCCTGCTCAGCAATCTGTTCCACAAAAACTTGTTGCTTCCCTCATCTTTGTGACTCATTGCTGCCACATTGGCCACAAAGGGTTGGAAAGTCAGAAAATCACACTTATGGGATGTACTTTTATAGTGGCCCTGAAGTCTCATGTCAGCTAGTTATGCCACCTTTTTCTTTTTGATTCACTATGTAGGAGCTGCTTGACCACAAAACAACTGTTTCTATATCTCTCTAGGTTGCCTAGTTTAGGAGCAATACTATTCCATATTGCAGAGCCAGTGTCAGTGTAGGGGGGCGTCACCTGTCAGGGACTGCCGACCCAGGACATCGAGAGAAGATGATTTTTACCAATGGATGAAACTGTCTGCTGCTAACTAGAGACTGCCACAACCACTAGCTACCCGTTGCCATGGAGCTGTTGTTTTTTAAACGTTTTTATACTGTTCAGGTGTTATAGTTAGGATAAATATGTATTAGATAGATAATTATTACCATTCTATTATTCTGTATGTTCAAATGCTCTGATCGGTTATGGGGACCTCTGTTACAGCCCCCTGATTGGTTCTTGTACCCCTAAAACCCCATAGGCTGGCCGGTGTTACACTGCAGCACCACCATACAAGGCTAATCCACCCCCCAGTTCTCCCTTATAAGTTATAAACCCTCCTTCCCTTTTCCTTTTGTGTCGTGATCCGCCCCTAACTCCACCCAAGTTCTAGAATCCTCCAACCGAACCCTATAAGAGTCCCATGCTCCCCTAATAAAGTGTTCACACCTGTTCACACCTGTTCCTACCCCACACTGTGTGGACCGTTCCTTCTTCCCTTAACGTACCGTGACATGCCAGAAAGAAAACAGACCTCCACCAAAAAATATTTTCAGAATACCATTTAACTTTCAAGAAGCTCAAGGCCATTGCAACTTTCTGTACCAACCTCCATTCAGAGCTAGAACATCTCACCTCAGTGTTAAATCAGGTTGCACAGGAATGTGTTCAGCAACTTCAGAATGGGAGCTCCGCAGTCCCTCAGGGCAGCCTGGCCCTATGTTTGACCAAACTTTCTGTACAAATTTTGTTTACAAATGTCTGACTTGGATTTCTGCTATTGCTGCTTCTCTCCACTGCACCTTGTCCTGTTACTGCCACTGTGTCCCCTTCAAGTCATTGTATCCTGCTCTTGGCTTGATGTTTCCAGAGATAACTCTCTCTTTCCAAGGAGCAGTCTTCCATTGGATTTTCTCTAATATGCTTGGATTTCTGCTTGACCACTAGGAACAGCTCAGTACAAAAGATTTAGCCTTTCTATCTCATTCTAAGGACTTCCTCCAAGTCCTGTCTACTTTTGTGAATACTGCTAAAGTCCTTTCTTTGTTTCTGATTCATTTGCACATTTTCTGCTGGACATTAATAGTAGCTGAAACAGTGGAGTTTGGCAATGCTTCAGCAGCATGTGCTGATTCTCTATAAAAATTTCAATACCAGAGCTGGAAAATGTACAATTCCTTTTCTTTCCTCTTCTTTATTTGGACAAAGAATATAAGAAAGGATGTTTCATTAAGTGAAATTTTTTGTCTTAGCATCATTTTACTGAATAAATATTTTTAAAAGTTAATTATGGCATTTATCCAAGAGGGGTAATTAAAGAATAAAAGATAAAGTTTTCTGACTGATGACTTCATACTTACCCAGGAAAGAAAAAAAATGGTCATTCTGCCTAGAAATTACTTCTGTTTTCCACTTACTGGGAAACCCTTCAGATATATCAGCTTTACTAAACTATGGTATTTATCCCTTAGTACAAGCTTAATGTATGGGTATAAATCTTATTTTACTAATGGATGTTAAAGTAAATGGGCATGAGGAAGTACTGTTGAAATATTTATCTTCTTTCAACTCTAGACTTGATCAGAGGGAAGTTAGGATATTTGGTATTTTATACACAGGGAAGCTTTAGATTTGCAAAGCTTCATCTGTCTTTTTTCTTAAAAGCCAAGCACACAAACAAAGCGACTGTTCCCGAACTGTCACAGTAATGTCAGTCAGTTCCACGAAGTCACCACATCACTTCTATCGCTATAACAACACAACATCATCTGTTGCTAATGTCACAAAAACATTGCATTACCATAATTTTGAAAATAACTCTGAAGTGACAATTTTAAATGCAGCCTTTCTGCAACGTTTTGCAGCAAATCACCCTTTTAATAAGAAAACCTTTGAATGAACTATTATTGTGCCAAATATTAATAGCACTCTGGCTTGTAATTTTTCATAATGAAATAATTTTTCTCAATATTAAAACATGCTTTTTCTTTCCTTTCCCCCTTGTTATTTTCTATATTGTATAAAATGTTGAAAAATTTTACATGAAGCTAACATATTGCATAAATAGTATAGAAAAATTGAATGCAATTTAAGACGGACAAATGTAAAACTGTATATTTAAGTAGACGTAATCTCTCTCAGGAATGCAGAATGAAGGTAGAATGGCTCTTTAGCTTTACTGAAAAAAATCAGGAAGAAAATGCACCAACACCCTCCTACTCATGCAGATAGAACAAATATGAAATTTAGGAATTGTGTTTGCAATGAACCTGAAGAGAAATCCTGTTCTTTAATTGTGATGACTCTTCAGGCTTGAGGTTGGAAGAAGCTTTTGATATGGGACTTTGCGATGGACATGATTCAGTTGGGAAGATTCCTGGGGGCACCACTGTAACCAGTCTGAGATTTAGAAGTCAGTCTGAGGTTAGCTGTCATAGAGGCCTGGACATATTATATTGCTTTGAAAGGATGGGCTGGGTGGTGACAGGATGAAAACTTTTATCATCTTGGCACAAAGAACTGCAATAGTGAAAGAAACCCAAGTAGGTGGGAGAAAGCCTAGGGGGTTGATGTAGGTGAACAGAGGTGGAAGAACTCAGGGCAGGGGAAGAAATTCATGACCAAGTGGCAATCCAGGCTTTGGCAGAAGCAGCTCTGACAGGAAGATGCTGGATACCAGACCTGTAGTTGGGCTTGAAATAGGGAAAGAGAACTAAGAGAGTGTGTGGGGCAGCAGGAGAGCTGTAGGGAGGAAAGACAGGCAAAGAACAACCAGTAGATCAGGTCCACAACTTGCCCATTCAAATTTGCATTTCCATCAGTCCCTTTCCTCTTCTCTAGCTACAGCCCATTGATGCCTGACAGGGCAGAATTCTAATCTGGAATCTCACAGACAGTGTAAAGGGCTGAGGTGGCCAAGCAGAGAGGGAAGAGAAAAAAAGCATGGGACCAGAAGCAGAATTTGAAGCAAAGCACCTGGGAAAAGGGCTTTCTGCTCCACTGAATTGCTGATCCACAAGTGGCCAGAAGAACATCCCACAAAGTGACTTGTCTGTGGATTGTGGATTATGACTATTACTGAGACTCATAACAAGATGCAACACTATGACTGGTTTGGGTGAACTTCACTTTTACTATGCTGGTGGAAAATGAAAAGCCTCTATTGCCTTGTAGGAGTAAAATCTCCAGTGACCTTTTTTAAGTTGCCCATGAATTTCTAATGCTGTACAACCGCACAAAGTCCCCAAGGTCTTCAGTGGCCTTCAGAAAATGACATGGTTACAACAATGCTGAATGAAAGCATCAGCCAATTTCCTCTTTGGGTTAGGATTCCTATAATTTATCTGTAGAAACATGCCACAGAATTTGCCAAAAGTAGAAAGAATGTATTCATCCTTGTCAGTTCTTTTTTCCTAGGTTAATTCAATGTCACTCAAAGACTCCTGGTTTTCAGTTCCTCAGAGAGGATAATTAGGTGGACAGGTCTGAATGCATGGAAAAGTAGATCAGCATGATGGACCAAATCCTATCAGCTGTTCTTGCTAATGTCTTCAGTGTCTTACAGCCTTCTTTCTGGCTTTCCATGCTCCTGTCACCAAATAACATGGGAAAAGGATGCAGCAGCATTTCCACATCAGCTTCCTGCCTTCTAAGCATTGAGGAACCTGTCTCAAAGCAGTGACCTTAACTGCACTGTCTCTCCTGAGATGGATTCTGTTTGATGGGGAGAAAGAGAAAGGTTAGAAGTTGTGCCCACATGTTTAAGAAACCTCCCCTTCTGTTCAGGATCTCTGCAGGAATTCCAGACTCAATTGCATCATACTTGCCACTTCAAAGCCCTCAGTGACTGATCACACATTTGGAAAATATCAAACCTAATTCAGTCTGACACGGTTATCAGTGTAACTCAACCTGTCTGACAGCCTCCTTCCTCAGGGTTGTTACAGCTTCCTTGTACTCAGAAATGTCTCTGGAGAAACAGTATTCATTCCTTCCCAACATTACTCAGAGCGATAATTGCTTGTTTTAAAAGGAAGGACTTTTGTACATTTTCTTTGGAAATTATGCAATTCAGTGTTTCATACAGTGCCTCTGTTTTGTTGCCTTGTATTAGTCTTAAATATTCCCTAAATTAAGAAATGAACTCTTATATCTAGTCTTCATATAAATTATGTAATTTTCATGTATTTTTGTTTTATTTGTTACCATCTTGAGTCTGATCCGTGAAACAGTTCCAGTGATGAGGATAGAAACCAGTCTGCTCCTGGGTGGAGTTTCTTCTGTAGACATTCAACTTGATGTGAAGAATTAAGCATTAATAGAGTAGCATGAACATGGCACTTTCTATACTACAAATAGTTAATTAACTCACTTGAGCTGTAGGAGAGGTTAAAATTTGAGTTGTAATGAAAATGTAGTCAAACGCACAGAGAGAGTTTCCTTGTACCTCCAGAGGTCCTCAGTTTGCACTGACCTGCCTTCAGCCCTCTTGATCCACAGCGTCATGGCTGATGTTTGTTGAAGATACATTTATCAATAGGGAAATATGTTTCCACCTCCTATCACTTCTCCTTTGATAATTTAGATTTTGGAGCATCCAGCTACTGCTGTAACCAGGGTTCCTGCCAGCTCTCCACTGGTTTGTATTAATTTAATGGTAATGTTAATAAAATGTGTACCTACAAACACAATCTTTTGGAGTTGAGGGAAAGCAGTTATCTAGAGGGGCTGGTATTACCCGAAAAGCAGCTGTGACAGCAGCAGGGAGTCCAAAGGTGCATGTTTTCACAGAGTGGCAAACAAGCAACCTTCAGGCATCAGGTGCTGTTTGGAAGTGATGGTAGCAACTCATTCCTTGTCTCCCTGTCACACTGGTGCTATGATCATGCTAGTCTCCATTTCACAGTGTGGTGGCTGAACATAGGTCACCATGAGTAGGAGTCATCTGGCCAAGTGTAGTGTAAATGTCAACATTTGAATGAGTCATTCTTGGTTGTCTTAACCAACAAAGCTCAGAAAAGGTTGTTAGGGCATGACTGTCCCACCCACAAATTTAACTAAATTCAGTTATATGTACTGCATCCTACAGGGTCCTAGATAGTTAAATTAGAGATGTTTAAAGTCAATGGATGTCACCCCAAATATCACCAGATGTTCTCAGAATGGCATTGCATTTACTACAGGCTTTCCAGAAGTTATTTCTTAATCTTTGTGATGGACCTTTTAACAGATGAATTTTTTTGTGGAATATTGATTCTGTCCTTTAGCCAAAAAAGCGTTTTTTTTTTCTTTTACTTGTTTTAGAAATTTCAGGGAAATTACACCAATTGACAGTATTGCAGGAAAACAGAATATAACAGTGTTCTTTTTACAATACAGGCAACAATTTAAATTTTTCAGTCTTGCAGTCTGCTTACAAAAGCATGGAAATTATCTCATAAATCTTGGCATGGCAGAAGGGAAGACATCACCTCTGTTATATTTTTGTGGACTTGGTAGCTCCTATATATGTGGAAAGACTTTTAATAGAATTACTGGTTTTAAACTGCTGCAGTCTTGTACCTTCAAAATTCTATACAACTTTAACACAATTAGTCCAAAATAGGTTTAAAAATCTCACCATATCAGAGCCACACTAGTGGCTGTATTTTTACATCCATTATGCATGGTTTAAACGATTAGTATCAGGCATAATACTGGGTAGAATCACAGCCGTAGCACTAGAATCCTTATAGAAATAGCTAAAAATACATAATAACTTGAAAAGTAATACTATTATTTTTCAAGGACTTAGGAAAATGTGTAACTTATCTTAAAGCACTTTAAAGTCCACTTTGGCAGTTTAGCCTTGTTGAAGGTCTTTAGACCTATTAGAGATACATCACTTAAAAAAGACAATCAGCATACAGCCTTTAAAGCTTTTGAATGTTTGATGGTAATGGAAGGTGATGGATTGGTGCGCTAGGGGCGTGAGTCCTTGTTTTAGCCCTAAGGAAAGGCTGGCAGCAGTGCACACTCCTCTGTACTGTGCTGATAGCATGCCTTAATCTCCTAACAGACCAATTCAGATTCTGAGCTCAGCTACACAAATGGTAATACACATCTTCATTTAAACAAGCTGCTTGGGATATGTGTTGCTACTTTTGAATCTACTCTCAATGCAGAACAGCAACAAAAAAATGTAGGAAAATTTTGCCCTCAGGAAGATATTGAGAGTGGTCCGAACTTTTGAAGAGGTTGCCCAGAGAGGTTATGCAGTCTCAACAGTGGAGATGCTAAAGTTTTGATAGACTAACACTGAGAAGCCTCTCAGACTTTGAAATTGTGTCTGACTTCAAAGCTCAATCTGTTTTAAATGGAGGTTTGAAGGAGATGACCTACAGAAATCCCTTACAATCTAAATTATTCCATGTTTCCAATTTACTGGTTTCAGCTTGCCTGACCTTACATTCAATGCAATTGTTAGGAAATCAATAAGTTATTTGGAATCTGTGATGCTCCTCTCATTTAGAAAAGGAAATGGTTCTAAATTTCTATTTATAATTCCACTGGTGACTTCTTACCCTTAGATATTGCAGCTGAAGTTTAACTTGCTGTTGCATGACAATTACACATTTTGTTCTAACAGTGTTAATTAATCCATGCCTACAACAAATCTCTGCAACTCCTTGCAGGCTACCCTGCTTTTCTTGCTTTTGGCATTAGGTAAATTCTGCAGAGTGAGAGCTTTTGGACTTCCCTTCTTCTGTAATTTTCTAGTCATGAATGAAGGTCTACATACACTTTGAATATTAAAGAATATTTGCTCTTCATTTGGATATTCTCTCAGGGCAAAAGCCAGTATGGAATCACTAAGGAAAAAAGGTGAACAGGTACCACTCTCCTCCCTCACAACATGCAATGATTACAGCCAGTTGTATAAAATTCTACTCTTTTCCCCAGGCTCTGTTCTCAATTGCACTGAGGCAAATTCAATTCAGAACATGTACATTCAGCTCCCAGCAAAGTCTCCAGGTGAAATTTAGTAATAACAAGTGGTGGCATAAAACTAATTTTGCACAAGAGGTTTGCAGACAACCCAGCAAGTCTGTACTGATTTTAAATTTAATAGGTGTTTAATAGAATATACAATCAGTGTGGGATGGTTGAATGTGTAGAACAAAAAAACTACTAATGTAACAATGAACATCGAAGCAGGCTGGTCCTACAGTGTGATTCACGCAAGCATAGACAATACTTATCTTGCAGATGAGTCTAATATTGTTGTGAGTGTTAATAATTGCTCTTGATTATGTTGAAACTGAAAATATTTTAGAAGCAGAAAAATAAAGTTACCCTCCAGTTCATCATCACAATAGCTAAATGAAGAGAGCTACAGGAAAATGATATGTCTAAGGTCTTTTCATGCTCCATGGATCTAGTCGATGGAGGCTTGAACACAGGTCAGTTTATCAGACTATGGGACAGAATTCAGTTACTCTCCCACAGGTACCCGGTACCATTTGAGATGCCTTAGGCCATCTGAGACATACGTACAGGACTTTTAGATCTAACCCATGATCCTTTCTCTTCTCTAGGCTGAACAAACTCAACTCTCTCAGCCAGTCTTCACAGAAAAGGTGTTCCAGCCCTCTGATCAACTTAGTGGCTCTCGTCTGGACTCACTCTAACAGGTCCACACGTTACTCATGCTGAGGACCCCAGAGCTGGATGCAGCACTTCAGGTGGGCTCTCACAAGAGTGGAATAGAGGGGCAGAATCACCTCCCTTGACCTGTTGGCTACGCTGCTTTTGATGTAGCCCAAGGAGGCTTTCTGGGATGTGAGTGCACATTGGTATAGCATGTCAAGGTTCTCAGCCACAAACACCCCCAAGTGCTTCTCCCCAGGGCTGCTCTCTAAGGTCACAGCAGTCATGCAACAGCTACTCCATTGGAATAAGACAATAGAGTAAGTTACTTTGAAGACAGCAGACCAATATCCTGAGACTGCTTTCTCAACCACCTGAACTGTAGTCAGCTCCCTCTGCTGTAGCATTCCCCATCTACTTTTCTTTCCTTTAAGAAAAAAATAAAAAAACATATGCTTATCATAGTCATCAGCAAAGCTGGAGTCTCCTCTTCACCTCATCTGACCAAGTTTTCTTTTAACAAAGCATTCCCTTGGCAAGGACAATGCTTGGAAGTTCCCTGCTGTGGCTGCTGGCCTCATGCCCTTGGAGAGTGGCTGCGGTGCTCATGCTGTTCAATTCTGAATCCTTCTTGGTGGGGATCCTCAGTGGTTACTGACAATGGACAAGACATCTTAAAAGACTTGGGTCCCTCAAAGCCAAGTGGAAACCTGACTTAGAGAATTACTAATGAGCTCTATGGAGTGATATTCCTAACAGCAGTGATGTGCTGTTTATTGAAGGTGAAAAATAATAATGCGTTAGAGAGAAAAGGGAGCATATAGGAGGAGTAACACTAGAAGGCAGTAAAATGCCCCAGAACAACCCTGCTCACAGTCCTGGACAAGGAAAGGATGAAGACAAGCTCCTAGAAAAAAACACAGACACAGTAAAACAAGAGACATCATTCTTTGTATTCAGTCTCTCAATCTGTTCAGCCTCTGTTACTTTATGAAAAATTGAGGCAAACAATTTTTTTCCCTAAAAACTCCACCAAAAAAACCACCTCAAAACCCAAACCCAAACCCAACTCACCTAGAAGCTGTTTTTTAAAATTTAACTATAAAAAGAAGTCTATGCTTTTTACTCAAACAAGACAGAACACCAGATAATTCATCTCTCCAGTTACAGAAACGCAAAACAGTTCACAGTAATTCATGAATGTGCTAAACATGCTCATAAAACACAGATGTAAAGTAAGTTTAGTCACAGTGATTCATACTAGTGTTATGTGTCTTTTTCTCTAAGACCCCTGCACACACTGTAGGCATTGTGTGTCAGGGGTAAGCATCATCTTATTGTCACGTTTGCCTGCATTGTCAAGCTCTGTATAAGAACTGGTCGCTCTCAACCTATATAAATGTTAGGGGAAGTATCTAGGCTCTTGCCACTGTGATTCAGCAGTTTGATGTTTTAAGGTCTAGTTTAAGTCATTCACTCTCACTGGTTATTTCCCCCCATAAAGGGTCTCTAGAGTATTTGAGGCAAGAAAATTGTACTCGTCTTGTTGACAACTGAAACTAGGACTTGCTTCTCTACTTTGCAACTGTCTGTATCATACAGAGTATCACCTCAGCAGTGCCTTTGGTCATCCTTTGTGGCAGTTGTTGAGAGTTGGTTATTACTGGGCAGCATTAGGCTCCATCCAATGCCCACAACTCTGCTTTGTGAGAACTCTGAGGGCTGAAGAAAGCACCAGTACAAGGCTTTGGTGAAATGAAGGCTATGGAAACATGACCACTCATCAGCTTGGCAAAATCACATGAGCATTAGAATTGAGCATTATGATTAATTGAAGTTTGATCTGACTTGCAGTCTGGGCTCTGGCATGAAGTTGCTGCACCTGCAGCAATACTCTGGATTTGGACACCACTGGCAGGTCTAGCATGGCCAAGAAGAATAACCATCACAGAACAGACCATCTGCAACTTTGCACTTCCAGACATGCCTGCTCCTGTTGACATTTGGCTTTTTTTTCAAACAGTGGCTGCTAGTCTTTCCCTGGCATGCCATTAATAGGCTGGAAGACGAAAACCAAGGTTGTTGGGTACCAAGCAGGTGTTATCTAGCACATCAGTCTGAAGGACTGTCGTTTGTGCTTTCTTGCTCCCTGGCATCTTGTCCCTTGACCTATCCAGAGGACAGACACTATTACTAAATGGTTTCCTAACATCTCAGAAAGAGTTTTAGCGACTAACACTAAAATACTTAGTGAATAATAATGACAATATTTGGGCTGCTTTGAGTCTCTCTTCCCTATGGATTTAAAAGCACTTCAAAAATGTGCAAAGACTCAGACTCTGATAAGATTCTGCATCCTATTTTAAGTAATGAACCACCTCTTTCTGTTTTTCAGGTGGCAACCCTAATTATCAGAAAACAACTCAAGCTCTGTCAATATTATAAGAACATTTGTTGTTTTATTCTTTTTGGTGGGTACAAAAACCACAGTTTCTTACACAGAACAAGATTATAAATAATATCTGTAACATGAGTGACCCGTAGTCTCTTTTGATTCTACATTGCAGACTGATGAAGTACTCTAAACATTTTATCATTTTGTTTCTTGTATTAGACAGATGCAAATCTGTGGAACATGGAATGATGGAACATAATAATGGTAACAGCAAACAAGAGGATGACCAACAACTTTTATAAAAAAAAAGTTCTCTGAATTTTATTACAGTGATGGCATTTTATATCAATTATTGCAATGATTTTTCCCTAAGATGGTTAGAAAAAAGAATTGCGTTGTCCTCTACTGAATTTACATCAGTTAAAAAGCAAGCATGTTTCAATATTCCTCTTTTTCCAAAGAAAATGTAAATAATTTCTTTATTTTTTCACAGGATTTACATATTTATTATTTTTTATCACAGTTTAGTGATTCATTTCTACAGCTGAACAGCTGAGTATTCTTCCATTGTATATATTGATGTTCTGGAGACACAGGTTAGCATGTTCATTGACTTCTATAGCTATTTTGCTCTCTTTGTCAAGACAAAGACCAAAATGGTGTCCTTTCTGAGCATGTTCTTCACAGTTTAATGCGCTAAATTGGCAAATCTTATTAGTTTTAAGTCCACTCAAGTGAAATTTGTTGCTGTTAATACACCCTTCCCAGCCCCCTCCCCCCAACAAAACTAAATTATGAATTTTCCTGATATAAAATCTGAGTTTGGGTTTCCGAGCTGAGCTCATGCACACATTGTTGCTGATGATGTCTGGCGCATTTGGACGTACTTCCCTTTCTCAGCCAAATTATTAGTTCATCAATGACACTCCCATGTCGTTACAGTCTGTGCTGTGTTCCCATCAGTCACCAACACAGTTTGATTAAGGCACTCAATTATTTTTTTGGTTTTTATGGTAGGTCCGATGCAATTACAGCCAATCCTGAACTTTGTCTAATTGCAGTTCCAGTATGCACGGCCTTCGGGCAGTCGGGAGTCAATACGCGTCCGTTTTCTCCCACACTCCCTGTGATGGATAATCTGGCTTTGTTTCTTATGGCTTCAGAAAAGGTAAGCTAGGTTTAAAGAAAAAGCAGAAAAGAGGAAAGTGTTATAATTATTCTGTCCTTCAATCAACCAGGACACAGAAAACACCAAAATATTAAATTCTAGACATCTGCATTTTTTTTATGTTAACATTAAATATAAAAATAGTAACCATCATAAATAAAAATACATAGCATTTAAGTCTACTGGGGAAAAAAAGACTAGCAATTCTGAGGTTAAATTTCATTACAATAAATCATTACTAATTTAAATATAAAATCTGAATTTGATCATGAAATTAACTGAAGAGGCAACACCTTCACCTAAATTGCTTCAAACTGCATTTATATACAGTGAAAAGACCTTTATGAACCTGAAAGTATTAGCATCTATGAATAAAGTCATGCACAGGTGTTTATAGGCTTAGATCTTCAACTAGAAATGTCAAGATAAAATATAACTACTGAAAATTGTTTATAAATTGCAATAGCTGGATCAGCTATCTTTGTGGCAAATCAAATCTAAAAAAGATATTATTTCTTTTCACAATGCATGTATTTAGTATCAGGAAATCTAAGAACTGTCTTCAAATGTCTTTCAGATATATATATTTTCCTGCAAGTAGAGAGGGTGGAAACTTTCAAAGGAAATGTAATTTATTGAGAGAAAAAAACAGTTTTCTGCATTGCCTAAATTTTCCACAAGAAGGTTTAAATTTTTGTTACTTTAAAATCTTTACTTTTAGGTAAATCAGAATAAAATACCTTGTTTAGGGACTAAATTACTCAAGCAAAAAAGTCTAGATTTGTTAAAAGGTTTGCAGTATCTAATTTTAGTCATCCAAAAATCAGTAACCTAATCTAATAGAGCATTCTCATGTGATGACAGAAAAAGCCAAGATAACTAGTTTAGAGTAAATGACTTTCAGTTGACTAAAATTAGGGAAGGTATCTAAGGTCAGACAATGCAGCAAGGACACCTGGAACAACAGGCATCCAAACTATGTCACACTAAAGGAGATTACAGATATAGCCATGTTAAGATATTAGTGGGGAAATCTGATTTCTAATCAGCAGAAGTTATATATATAGTTTTATATATATATATATATATATATACGTATATTTATATATATGCACAACTAACTCATGTACATGGTGTGCAGGGATGCAGTCTGAAACACCAACTGGAAAAAAACAGAGATGAAGGGTGAAAATGGATGACAAATATCATACCATTTTATTTGCCTTAACACTGATCTGTGCATTTTGCACTTTATCCCTCTGAGCCCAGTTTCTCCTTCTGAGGTAGCAGTGAAATCCTGAGCTAGTGCTTGATATGCGAAGTTAATTTTATATATGAATGTGTATGTATAGGGATGAAGGAGAGTCCTTAAAAATCCCAAACATTTCCACTGTTTCTGGTGCAATTCTATGGAAAAGGACCCCTCTAATATTGCATTGCTGTCAGCAGCTCCTTCAAAAAGAGTTCTCAAAAACACAGCAACTGTTGTGGCACTGGCAGAGTTTGGATACAAAAGCAGCTTTCCAAATCAATTTCCCTAAAAACTTCAGCCCTCACAAGCATCTGAATTCAGGAAGAAGCATCAGCTTACAGAGGACATTATGGCATTCCTCTCATGCTGAAAAACCTTGGCTTTGGTAATTATTAATTGCAATGTCCAAAGTCACCCTTTGAAAAATCTCCCTGCTGCCACTGTACTTAGTGACAGGGACTGTTACCAAACATATTTTGACCTAAAAAAACACCCAGATAGAAAAAGGCAGCAGAGGTAATCAGGGAGTGGGGACCTTTTTGGGCCTATATAGTACCAAAAAGTTCAACTACTTCCCAGCAGCAAATAAAAATCTCTGCATTTGCAAAGCACAATGCAATGTGGTATAGGACCACACAGTGCACATCCAGAGTCCTGTTGCAAATGGATGTTGAGGACTGCGAACTGTTTGCAGAAGTGCATAGAACATCTTTTGGTCAATGGCAAGAAAAAAACCAAAGGTGTTTTAGTTTGGGGCAAGGGTGAGAGACCAAACCAAATTAAAAAGCAAACCTGGGTGGAAAGGGGACAGCTTACTCCAGATGTGCTAAATTTCTCAGAAAGTCATCATTATGTACCAGAGTCTCACTATGACTTTGGTCAGCTATCTGTTTATGGCCATTCAGAGTTTGCCACTGGGAAATCTTGAGCAAGAGCACAGATTTATATGGGATATATGAGCTGCGTGTAACTATGGTTTAGTAGCTTAGTCTATATAGCTTTCTGGCCATTGACAACACACTCAGGACAGAAAGACAACAAAAAGGATCCAGAAAAAAAAAATCAAATGCAAATAACACTTTGTCAGCAGCTTTCCCCAGAAGAGCAGAAAAGCTGCAAGAAAATAACTCTTCTCTTTTGGCAGAGAAAACAACAGCTCAGCAACACGCCACAGAAACAACTCAGACAATTACAACGCCAAAAGGAGCAGGTCAAACTTGTATTTGGGATGGTTCCATAAAGCCAAGTAACCAGGTAAGCTTTTGCTTTTTATTTAACTACTCTATATTTAACAAGCCAGGCTAATACTCTGCTTAACTGTGCTGTTACGATTTCAGATTTATGGCCTGGCTGCAGAAAAAGTCTCAGGAGTGGCTGGGATGAGAGGGAAAAGTCTTGATATGTACTGTGAATATTACTCAAACTGTGAAATTTTCTTATCAGTATACAGTTAAGAGTGATATTTTTTAATTAGTCATTAGTGTTGATAAAATTAGTTGTGGAATTAATCATGTGAAAACACTGACTGCTTTGTTCCTAATGGGAAATGGGATTTTAAGAAAGTAATATCCTCAGTCTATGCAAAACAAATAACCTACCCTGTGTGGGTTCTTTTGCTGTTGATGCTCCTCTAGTACCTGGGTCACATGGAGGTGTCTTTGGCACAAGTATCTAAGATGAACTTTCAATGGATTTTTCTATCTTGACTATGAAATTGAAACTATACCAGTCAAATGCATTATACATTTACTGAGCCATCCTGTAGCACTTCACCTTGCTTTTTTTTTTTTTTGTAGTTAATTGTAATGTAATTGTAATGATAATGTTTTTCATTTATTTTTGCAGTTTTGTAATTAATTTCATTAATTATAAACAATAGCATAGGATGGGAGAGCAAGAGAAGGCAGCCGAGCTAGAAGCTGGTTCCTGAGGTTCATGGCCCAGTGAGAAGGCCATGGAGAGGTGGTGGTGGTGGTGGCTGGCTGGCTACCAGGATAATCCCTTCAAAAGCCTGTGGGTTTGGGGTGACGAATTCAGAACAGCTGGAGAGAGGGATGTGAAGCTCCACACTGTCCTTTGCATGTATACTAAAGGCTTACTACTGATACACAAAAATGGAAAACTGCTTCCCAGGCGAAGAGTAATGGATTGTTCCCTCTCTTAAAGCAGCAGGATTGTTCCCTCCTTCTTCTCCACCTTGGGCAGATGCAACTGCCTGTCATCCTTCTGAATGTCTTTAACCCACACGTAGAGACTAGTTCTTTACCATATAGACCAGTCCGTACATACAGACTAGTTCTTCATTTTCATTTTCTTCTGCCTGACAAGCAGGTGAATTTCCCTGAAGTAACTCATGTTTAACTGGATAAAACTAAAATAAAAAACATGGTAATGAATATTAAATACCAGGAGTGTTATTTAAGCTCTTAAGTTATTTATATTAGTTTAAAACATATACTATTAAAACTATTTGATGTTAGCTTAAAAAGTCAGTGTTGGTTACTTATGCAGATTAGAGCCACCAAGCATCTTTCCATATTAGCAAGTTTTAGTTCCAATACGATCTCTTTACTCCTTGGATAAACAAATATATCAAATGTTTCAAAATACATGAGACAGACATTTCTGCAGAAATATATGTGCAACCAGTGTTGTGGACTCTGTACTGCTGCCAGCTAAACAGGGGTTTATGACTAGCACATGTATGAACAGATGGCATAGTCATCCTGTGCAGAGTGCAGCACACAGGTACTGCTTGCTGCCTGTTTGGCCAGGAGAGAATGACTGGACCTTGGCAGTCTTCCACATATGAGCATATGTATTTTCATAAGATGCTTACTTGGAATTTCAGAAGTCTGTAAATACTTGATCAAAATCCTAGTGATTTGTTCATAAATATTGAAAGTCTGCACCCTAAAATGTTTTTAAGTGATGATTAGAAGCTCTGACTGACCCAAACATGAATTTTCAATAAAATAAAATGCAGTATTTTATTATCTTTTTTTGTATCTTTTAAAATACATTTTCCCTATAAGAATGAATCTGTGTTGCATCAAGTTCTACAGAAATCTAAGCTTTAGAGAAAGGTACTTATGATCTTTCCTTAAAAAATAAAACTCTGGTCTATTTTTTTTATTATTATAAGAAAGCACTAAGGCTCAAAAATAATTCTACAAGTATAATCATAGTGTCTGTTGCACTGGAATCACAGAGCTGCGTGGGAACTGTGGGAATTGCCTCGTCATATTTAGCATGCTCAGACCGTTTGGGTCAGGTCAGTATTTGAACGAAAGCTTAATTTTTTTGTTTGCTTTCTTTATGTTTTGAATGCATTGCACTCTGTAAACTTGATAAGGAATACTCTTTCTGGGAGTCTTATACCAGCCTGGGGACACTCTCAGTTGTGAGTACATCACTAAACAATTTAAAAAAAAAGCACTCTTCATTTGCATTTTGCACAATCACTTGTACGTGATTATTTCTTTTTAAGACCCTTATTACTGACAGTAGGGAGTGAACTCGGGAGATTAATATTAGCATCTGGAAGTCCTGATTTCCAATTCACAGTAATGAACACTGTCCTGTACTCTGAATCCCCTTGACACCTACTATGCCTCACATTTTCTCTAGTGAACAAAGTGCGCCTTTTTGTTTGTTTGGTTGGTTTTGTTTGTTTGTTTTTTACAGGGTGAAATTAGGCAGCTCTATTACAACTAAAATACACCCAAGGTCATGACTTCTTCTACAACGGGGAGCAAAAGAAAACTACAAAGCAACAGTATGTTTTGGGACAATTTCCCAGCCAGCATACACCAAGCCCCCTCCCTTGCCCACCGAGAACCCACCTATATCTCGCAGCGCTCCAGCTATCATGCTCAAACACCATTCTCTGCTCACTCTGTGTTTGCTCTGTACTGTATGGTTCGGTATTGTACCGGCTGTGCCTTTAGGCTGTAAGATCCTCGGGACAGGGACCTGTTATGTGTTTGGCACACTTCGCCTATTGTACAGCGCCGTGTACTCCAGCGCTATATAAATAATAAATAAAAAAATAGTAATTGTATCTCCAGTTGTTTCCTAGAGTTGTTTTTTCTGTGTTTCTTATTTCCACTACAGGGATGGCTCACTGATTTCAGGAAAATGTAGCTCAAGTTTTTTGTTAACAGAGAAGATATGTGGCTTGCTAAATGCAAGGGCAAGGGAGCTCAAGGTAGCATGACAGGGATGACAGGGAAGGGTCCTAGCTGCACACTCACTAATAAAAACAGCACATATATCTTGGGAGCTATGTAAAAGTTGTATTTAGAAGCTCAATTTTCTGCTATGTGCCATTTCCAAAGGTCAAAGAGTTGATTTGTCTAATGATTAGTTGGCAAGATACTCACTGTACGGATGAGAGCAAGTACATTAGTAAACCATCCCTGCACGCCTACTCAGGAGAGCTATGGAGGATGCAGTTGGGCAGCATCTGTGGTTCAGCCTCCAAAATCACTGTGTGAATATCTAAAATATAGCTAAATATAAAATATATCTAAAATATGCCTCTTGTCCTAGGTAAGGGGTATGTTACTGAAAGCTGAGGACAATAATCAAGGTCTATGTGAGGTTAATGACTCTTTGTGACTATTACAGTGGGCAAAGATTGACCTGCAGAAGAATATGTGAAAAAAAACCCCCACACAATTAGGATAAAACATGTATCAAAGGGAGGATGAAGGAACATGTAGGGGAGGAGGGAGGGAGGGAAGGTAAAACAACATTTAGACTTCTTGTAACAGTGCCTTTTCTTCCATTAGATTAACTATGGTTCAGTGATATTGCCTATCCTAAATCTTGATTATAATGAGGTTCCAGTTAGGGCCAACATCGAAAAATACAGGCTTGCAACAATTTGTCACTAGTAGAGTGCAAACCTTTAGCAAAATAGACTGTCCAATCACATACTTAAACACTGGCCCTCTGGATATATGCTTTCTGATTTCAATTAGTTGTCATCTCCCAACTGATTTGACAACTTTGAGATGTTCAAAATGTCTTTTTCATGTTAAAAATTGCTTGCAATGCAGATGTCTATTAGCAACATAGAATAATATACTGTACATCTGCAGCCAAAAGAACTGAACCACTTTGCACTGAAGTTTTCCAAAATATAAAGCTCTGTTCAGAAGCAAGCACCACTAGACAGACATGTCACAACACTGCATTACAAGATGCATCACCCACTTGCTGTAGCAGGCCCTAAGTCCTACCCCTAAATTTTAATACTTTCGGTTCCATATACGTTGTAACCTTCTCTATAAGTTGCTAAATTCTGGGTATTCTGCGAGGAAGTTGGGTTAAAAGTCTGTGCACTCTTTGCCACCTTCATTCGTTTCGCCTCTGCCCTGGACTTGTAACAGAACTCTATCAAAGCCACCAGCATTGCCAAGCCCAAGCCTCCAACCAGAATGTAGAAGACTCCAGCAACGTTGCTGAGACTCAAGGCACTCGTCTTGTCCTGGGAAAACAGAAGTGACACAGTTAACCCTGGAAAACAGATCCCCAGAAGCACAAGATACACATTAAAACATTGAAAATAAATAACAATGTTTAGCTGGTATTTAATGGCAGTTGTCTACATACTTTCCCAAAATTTGACCTATCTGGATCTATAAAATATATTTTAACAAACTAGTTTTTCTGGTCGGCATAAAAAATATTATAAGTCTATTGCCAACATATCAAGATGTCATTGCTTGTTCACTTCCAAGCATTGCTTTCATTAAGTGAAGAATTAAGCAATGGCATGTCTAGCTCTCTTCAGGGGACATTTCAGCACTGATATGAAACTGCATTTATGTAAAGCTCTTCAGAAGCCTTGGAATCCAGAAACTCATTTATATCAGACATGACTCTGCTTGATCTTTACAAAAAACAGTAACTGTACTTCTGGTAGCCATTGCTGTTAATTTAAAAGATCCAGAGTGAGCTTTTGATACTTAAATGACAGGTGAAAATAACATGTGAGGCTTAATTTCTTTCTTTGAACAAACACTTCTTTTGACAGAGCACACTGTACCATACACATAGTGATACATTTGCTTCTTACCTATTATTGTATTTTGTTTTTATTTTACTATAGATACAGTTCTGGAACATGCCTATGGACTACTAAGGCTCAATAATAATATACTTCTAAATAGAAATTTATGAAATTTTACAAATTATTCATAATTTAGACAACAGTGACAGCTTTCTTTAGCAAATAATTAAATATACATAATTCTACAAACAATCACCTTCTTGGTGTATTGTAGTTAATAGCTATTCTACATTTCTCTACACTTCACTGCTTCACCCTGTGCACTTTTAGCATAGTTCTCAAGGAACTCACTCAGGATTGGTTGCATATGCTACATCGTGTCCCTTAAGATACTTATAAAGCTTTATCCTTATGCAGACTATATAATCTTTAGCTAAAGTAAGGAGAGTACTTAACTTCTGATTGTAATCTCTATGAAATTTTAACTTATGAAGAATGCAAAAAATTTGGATGTTTAATTTAAAGAGGCACTATTTATTGTGTAATCAGTAGATTAGCACACCAACAGTTTTCATGGGTATACAGAGGTGATTGAGGCTTATAGCCACGTTCTGCTTTGTCTGTGACCTTTTAGCTGGCTAAGAGGAGTCTGAATATCTTGGAGATGACAGTTCCTCTGGTGGCAATTGCTAACACAGCACTTGCAAACAAAGAGGAGGCAGGACTGAGAAAGACCTGCAGTGGGTTGAGGCTTTCTCAGCTGTCTATTACAGGTAGCCTGTCATCCTCTTAACTGCTTTTCACTCCTTTCTTCAAAGCACTTGCCAGAAAAAGCAAAATGTGTTGAAAGCTTGCTTCCCACGCTAATTTTATCAGGGTAACTCTCCGGATGTGTAGGCAGCAAGCAGCAGGGCCCATCACTTTCCTTTTAGCTGTGGCGGCACAGACTGGCATGGAGTCAGCCACTATGAAGAAATGTCAGATTCCCCAAATACAGGGCTGGCACTGACTGTGGTGCTTCCCAGCCACCAGAAAATACCTGCTTCTGGGTCTGACCCCAAATAGAGAGAAATAAAGAAGGCTCCACTCCCTGGAGCTGTCAGGATTAGTGTTTGGGAATTGACTAAGATGAATACTGGAAGCTAGAGAAAGTGATTAATTCTTGCAGCCTTTCACTTCAAAGCTCAAGTCTTCCTTGACTCTTTGAGGAGCCGGGACCGTTCCCAAAGGCAGCCAGACACCACATTCCTGGGCAGCAGTAAAAGGCAATCCTTCCCACTAGCATTTCTCCTTTTCTGAAAACTGCTGAGGTAGCTCCAAAAAAAAGGGTGAAGGGACATATCCTAAGTATTCAATGGGAAAAGTCCATCCCCTCCAGGCAGGAAGTAAACAAGTAATCCAGCCTGCCTCTCCCAAATGCAAAAGCCTGCCTTGTATTTATTCAAGGAGATGCTCTGAAGATGTAGATGATGTTTGGTGATCTATATCACTGAAGACTTTAAAATGCAATAGTGCCTCCTTAAATTAAAATGTGACCCCCCATCAAGATGGGGCGAAGCTGATTCATTTTGTGTCTACAGCTGCTTATTTTATCTCTAAGCCATTTTGTTTATTACTTCCTCTACTGCTTTGTGAACATGATAGTAGGTCCCGAACTGTAGCGACTGACCTTACTTCCAGAGTCCTTGGGTCCACATTCACCTTTATCGTACCACCATTTGTTTTTCAGCTTGTCTAAGACGCCTGCCTCACTGAGTTTCAAAACGGCAAGATTTACTGGGGTTCTTCACGTGGAAAATAACATAAATAACATTATATATGTTATTTTATGTTATTCAAGTAAAACTACATAGAATCGCATTGCAAAGTGACAGAGCAGAGGCCACAGTGGGTGCTATGTCATGTACTGTTGGCCCAGGTTTAGAGACAGACATATGACCGGGACCTGCTCCATCGCTTTAGGTAACAGGCACATACTGCTGGGGAAGATTTGTAAATAAATAGTATGCAATTACTGTGAACCCAAAACTATTGGCTTAGACATATTAACAACATACCCTTCAGAGATACATGTAATATAACTGGATATACAACTTAAGAAACATTGATTTGTGTTCCTTGCTTTCAATCTATTTTTAGTTTGTATGCATACAAACTAATAATATGATTTCACTATAGGTATTTCATTTACTGCCCTCAAAATTATCCTGGCAAGAAAAGAAGATGCTTCATGCAGTTTGCTGCCCATAACCGCTTGGCACAGCCTTGTAATAGGAAGTCTGCATGTAAAGAACTCAGGGGAAGAGCTGAAGATACCTTCATCTTCAGCTAAGAACACGACAGTGAGACTTTAGTTTCCTGCTTCAATATTATTTTAAAATTCAAAGTTTTTCCTTAAATCTCACTTATTCACATCAGTTTTTCAAGGGTCCCAGGCTGGTAATAAATTTCTACTTCAAGTACCTTCTTTTACTGGTGGTATTTGCTGTGGGTGACATAACAGGAGTTTAATACTGATATAAAGCCTAATCTGGTGCCTCAAAGTTATGAACTGCTATGGGTTTACACTGAAGTTACTTAAACTCAGTGAATAATCTCAGAGTATTATGGTAATGCTCCACTTCATGCAGTTCTACCAGTTTTTAAAAACCTATGAAATTATTAACAGACTTATTTTATGTACTTTCCACTTTGAATCATTATCCAATTCTTAATGTGGTAGCATATGGATATCTATTTATGTGCAGGTGTGCGTGCAAATACAATATATATCAGAGTAGCAGGAAAATAGAAATAGCATGTGATAGATAGCCTTCTGGTGATGGTATATGACATGGGACCTGATCCTGTGTGTGCCAGCAGATTCCTATCGGAAAATTAATCTCTCTCAATATGACATAAACCATTAACTAAAAGGTTAACTCATGAATTCAAGGCTTAATAAATAAATAACCATTAATTAGTATAGTGTAACTGAACCTTCTAGAATAGTTACCATTGAAGAGAAAAGGGGCTTGTTACACTCTATAACTGGTTTAACTGGAAATCCCCAAGTGCTTATGAATTAATATATTTGTGCATGTTTGTATATATATAATACACAAATAGCAACTTCAGAACCTTGCATGCTATTCTTAGCTTTAGAGATCCTGTCTCTTCATACATTCTGATTACTCTGAGTATATACCTAAAGCATGGGGATTCAGCTCACCCAAGTTTTTTTACCCCTAAATTATGCCCCAAGCTTTTTCTGCCTGTCCAGGCCTCCCTGTAGTTAAGGGAAAAAGGGAGGTACCTTCAAATGGTCGGCTTAGATACCAGTTTTAACAATGGATGATGTTGAGATGCCCATCTCTTTATTTACTCTTGAGGAAGCCTCAGTGCCTTGGAGAAATTTTTGACAGACACAGTTGGGTGAGAAGATTTCCCAGGTACTCTCAAGAGATCCCACTAAGTAAAGGAAAAGCTTAATCCACTTTGCAAATCCCACATAATTAATTCATATGGAATACTCTGCTTCTGGAACTGAACATGCCCATTTCTTGCTCTTTTCCAGTATTCAAACTTACATTTTGCCTTCAGGCTTCCTGGCAGCAGGCTGTGCAGGTTGACAGTGGAATATGAGAGTCCCACAGCTGTGAAATGAGTGGGCAGCAGTTTGGGGTACTGGCAAGTTGCCTCTCAACATGATCCTCTGCTTCTTGTACAAGTGTAAAATAAATTGTATTATTTGGCTACCTCTCATCTGTAACATGTCATACACTGGCACTGAGCCACACTTCAGTGCTCCTAAATCCCATCAGTGTAACAATATTACAACAAAAATAAGGGGCATACAGGTATTGTTCTCATTTGGAAAATCAGAAGCCTGTAGAGTTGCTGCAGATTGAAGTGGTAACTAGGACTAAATATGAACTATCAAGACCAGCAGCAACGTGGGAACAAAACAGAAAATAGATGCTTCCAAGTCCTTTGCCTTTATGTCAGCATTAACAGTTTAGGCGTATAAAGCCTGAAAGAGGCAGGGACTTTTTTCTTCTTTGCAACTGTAGTTCCTATATGTCATCCTTTCTGCATTGTCTCTGCAAGGAAGCTCTCAGGTTTTCCTTTGTGAAAAACAATAAATTTCACACTTAAAGTTGCCATGATATCCTCACTATATAACAACTCAGTGGTGATAGCCAGCAGAGATGAAGCAATTCCCACTTTCACTGCAATACAGTCAGTGATGTGACTGAGGCCAGGCCCTTGTTTCTCCTCTCCACTAATTTTGTTGCAAAACTTTCTGAATGAAGGGGCTGCAGAAAGCCAGGGAAGCCTGTCCTCTACCCCTCACTTTCTTGCTTGTGCTAGCAAGGCTGTGTGACATCCTCTGCATCTGCTTCACAGAGTCTTAGCTGTGATGACGGAGAAGCACTCCAAGCAAAATTTAAAATTATATGTTTAAAATATTTTACACTTTCCAAACAAGACTTTTTTTCCTAATTTACATCAGTCAGCTGCAATGGGAAATTTACATGGTCCAACATGAGAAGCCCAGACAAAAGGGGCTATAGAGTGGAAAAGGAAGATTTTTGCTTATGCTTTTCAGAAAAGCAACATAAATGCCTTTTAGCAATCAGAGTGAGCACAGGTGTAGTGAATCTTAATGTATTTTAGGCTTTGCTTAATTTTTTTTGTTTGGTTGTTGGTTTTTTTTGTTTGTTTGTTTGTTTTGTGTGTTTTGGGTTTTTTGGTTTTGGGGTTTGTTTTTTTTTTTTTTTTTTTTTTTTTGTTTTTTTTAACTTTTTTCAGGGGAGTGTCC